>WBMY01014653.1:775650-1056268 GCA_013397315.1 Donacobius atricapilla
GGAGAGGAGAGGAGAGGAGAGGAGAGGAGAGAGGACACAGCCAAGTCTGCACCCCCTCGCAAGGAACAAATCACTTCAGTGGCACTGAGAGATATCCCCCAGGGAGCTGAGGAATCTGAGTTCAGAAAGCCTGAAAAAACTTTCTGCAGATGAGAATCTGAAGCACAGAGAAATTGAAAGACCTTGCCCAAAGCCTGTCCAGTAGATTGCATCAGAGATGGATACTGAATCAAGTGACAATCAGACACAAGATTTTTCTTTTTTTGACTTCATGTACCAGAAAGTATAAACCATTTCCTTATCACCAGAAGTTTCATAAAGCTGGACCACTAATGACAATGCTTCAATCCACAATTTTAAGAACATAGTGTCCCTTGACCATGTACTTGGCTTTCATTTAATTCAGGAGGTGCTGCACATAAATGTATCAGAACCATACATTAATTGCTACATTTGAAACATTTTAAAACAGATGTGCCACATCAATATGCCTGCCTTTGCCTCTGCTATCCATACAAAGAAACAGACAGTGTAAATCAGTATCAGCAGCAATATTAAAGTAACAGGTGTTCAAGTTTTGGAATGCACAATATTGAATATTGTATGGAACACGAACCGGACACCACCCAAATAGGAAAGGAGGTGTGAGACCATAAGCAAGGTTAACACTATACTCAGTGTGGTACATAAACTGAATGCATAATTGTTGTGCCCAAAGTACTGTTTGTGAGAGAAGGGTTCAGCAGGAAGGAGATTTCAACAGGCAATGGAAGAGAACAGACACTGCCTCTACTGAGCACTGGAATGAGCTGCCACAGGAGCTTGTGGGGGAAAACAGTACCAACAGGTTCACAACAGGACACACAAATTCATGGACCACAGTTCCCTAAGAAGACAGTGGAAGGACTGGCTACGTATATACACGTCACTGACCCTTGAGAGTCTAGCCAAAAAAAGGAAATGCCTAAACTTATCTACCTTCCTTGGCAAATGCACACCAAAGTAGGTGTGTAGTTGTGTAGTTTCAGGACACATTTCATCTGTCCCTTTGGCCACCTCAACAGACAGATGTTCCCACTGACATGAGGTTTCAGCTTTGACTACCATGGAAGGAATTCAGCTGGCCCTGGCAATCCAAATTACATGGTTTACATGGTTTTCAAACAAAATTTCTGAAGACGATGATGAAAATGGAATTTCTAAGGCAACTGAGCCCACAAATGCAATGAAAACATTAGAAAGAGCATTCTTTGGATTATGTACAAACAAAGCTAAGTTCAGCACTGTCTCTACGCTGTTGTTTTTTCTTGCTAAAAAACACTCTTTGCACTAATTACCATTATTTCCTAGAGTACAGAATAAACTCTTTACAGGAGTGTCCCTAATTTGATGAGCGTATTGCCACCTGAACTCTCTGTGCACAGGGTGGGGATTTCTACTTTGCTACATGTACAGCAATGATTCCATGCATGCTCAAATTTCCTAAGTAAATCTTCATGAAGACTAGAGGAGGATTTAAGAAGCACAAGCATTTCACTTTTGCATACAATTCCAGAGCTTGCTTTTTTCTAGCCCACAGGAAACAACTTCAAGCCTCATTTTAGGCTGCTGTCATAATATTTTCAGTCTTGAGACACAAGATTTCATTAATTTTTATGCTATCAGGATCTGTTCCAATATTAAATAGAAAAATCTGAGAGCTCCTCTTATGAGAGGACTACTCTGAGCCAAGATTTCAGGGATTGGCTTTAGTTCTTGCCTTGAAGAGATGTCCTCAAAAAAAAAAGAGAGGAAACAAAGTCTCAAAATAAAATTAAAATAATTCAGCTTTGCTTCTCGGGTAACACTTTCCTGCTTCTTACAGAAAGGTTCACTCAAAGCATCCCAAATATCGATCTACACTCCTTATCCTTTGTTACCTATATGCTTGTCCTTCAACTTGCATGCCTCAAGACTGCTGCCCACAGTTTAAGTTCAGCAGGAAAAGCATGACATATGCAGAGACTTTCAAGTAACCATTTCCCAGCTGTGAAGACACTTGCATTGATTCCACTGGCACTTTTCAAGCCTCACATAAAGTGAAGTGAAACACAAAACTTCTGAACCTCATGAACCAGCTCTCTAGAGAGAACAGTGCTCCAGGCATGGCACAAATCCAAAAGCAGTAGGAGAAAATCCCTGAACCTGCTGGTTATCCTCTTGTTACTGCAGCCTGCCATGCAGTTAATATTCATCATCATATTCGTTTCTTGACAATTTACTTAACTGGTCAACAAAATCCCCACGTTGGCACTTAAAATCAATAGGTTATAAGGCTTTTACTTTTAAAATCTAAAAAATCAAATAAAATTTAACATAGGGAAACAGCACATTAAAAGTAACTGGTTTGTGACTTCAGTAGGAATCCACATGCTTTTTATCATAGTGTTTTCAGTCATATTTAATGGTTTATGCAAGCTGTTCTTACACAAAAGACCACTAACTCTATTAAGGATGGAGCTCTTCCTCAAGTCTGAAGAACACCAGCTGAGAGGTGATCTGTTAAGTCTGTCTTTCCCTGAGGCTACGGACACATCACAGAGCTGCAGCTGAGCCAACAGAACATCATCTTTTCCTTTCCAAAATTGCAAAAAGCAATTATTCACTCCTTTTTTAGCTTTTTCCTAACCAATTTAAATTTTTTCACAGAATGATGTATCTTTGACTCTTTTCTTAAAAGTATTTCTCTGATTTGAATTATCTTTAATAAGATGTTTCTTGTTAAGCCTAGTTAAATTTAATATTGTAATTACCAGCAAATTCTTAATAAAGGGGAAAAAATCTGATTTAGAATTCACTTTCCTTTATATGAAAAAGTTACTAATTCTACCCTAAAATCACATATAAAATACTACTCCTCAAGACGATATGGTCACGTAACCTTTATGTTATGTTTCATTGAATACCAATGAAATACTAAAACATCATTATGCAGGTTTTAAGCTCCATAGCAGTGGACAAGAGAAAAATTAAACCTTCATATAATTTCAAATGTAATCAGTAAGTATAAAAGGAGCCCAATCCAAAACCCAATGATAGAGGTCATGGGAGCCTTCCCATTAACTTCCATGTTCTTGGGACTAAGGAACTAAGATAAATATGAGCAATTAGAAGGAAGAGAAGTTAAAACTTACCCATGAATTCAATTCCTAAATGGTCTGCTATACTCACGAAAGCATGTAAAAGAAAAAAGAGAGAAGAGACAGAAATGTTAGATACAGAATAAATATGAATTAACCTTGATATGGCAGTGCTGCATAACACTGTGCGGTCAGGGCCTGCTGTGTGGGTACAGGCCCAAAACAAAGGCACAACCCTGCCCCTCAAAGGCAATCCTGAGGAGGGACTTTAGGGCACTCAGCTGTCACATGAAGGGACGTGTACTTAGGGAAGGACAGGAATGCCTTTACATTTGGCTATGTTAAAGCCAGCTACCTAAAGTGATTTCATGTTCCCATCCTCCTGAAACTCCTCTCTCAACATGCCAACCACTGTCCTTAGTTAGACAAGGCTCTTTCTTTCATTTTCTCGGACAGGGACCAAAACCTCGAAAGATGAATGGAAGGCTTTCCCGGAGTCTGGCAGCTCTCACCACAGCACAGCAGCCACACTTGCACCCAATGTGACTCCTGTCTGGTCTCTGCTGCACAACAGAAATTCTGACAGCAGGAAAGAGAAGCCATGTTCCCAACTTGGCCATCAGACAGACAAGATGAAATAATTTCAAGACATCTCGAAGTGAAGCAAAAATTCTAATGCTTTTTGAATACTGACTGAATTACCACATGGACTTCTAAACATTTCAGGGCCCTTTTTTTTTTACATGATGAATTAGAGCCTTCTAAGAACTGCATAGCAAAGCTAAAAAATTTTCCAACGTAACCCAACTGTCAGTTTAAACACTTTATTTTATTGCGAATTCTGCTACCTGTGATGAGATCATGGAATATTTGGATTTCTGTTGAAAATGCTGGCAATTCTTCACCTTTTGCACCCTTTCAATCCACCCAGGAGGAGGCATTGAGTATCAGCTTGCTCAGTTCACTTAGCATACAAATCTATGGAACAGCTGCTAAACTCTGTATTTTATTTTCATGCAGAAGGCACAATATGCACTTCAAAAGCAAAGAACACAAGATGATGGTATATGGTATAAATACCTTATAAGCATGATGTTAGGGAAGGCGCATTATGCAAGTTTAGTGACAAATGAATCTTTCCTTTTGAAAATACATTACTCAAAATCATACATATACACATTCCACATAATGATCTTCTAATCTGTATTCTTGCATTCACATACAAATACCATGTACAAACATCCCTAGTATATTTGACAGGAATGTAAATTCTTATAAGAATGCAATTTTTATAAAAGCATGGGATCAGATATATCAGAAGGGCATCAAACCTATGATATTTACAGAGGTTTCTAGCTTTTTTCCCTAATTTTCTGTTCCTATGAAATCTACAAATGTTATCTACATGCAATTCACAACATTGCATCATTCTGTAAATCAGATCAAAATGCAGCTGAAAATCCCTTACTTTAAAAAATGATAGCAGAGATCAAAGCCCCATAATCTAGTCTCTAAGGAACTAAGGATATTGACACATGGAGGAAGATGATATAGTATCTTCTGTTCAAGTCTATGTAAAACAACTGAAAAAACCCAATCCTTTCCTAACTTGGCTATATGCCTTCTCCACATGTTTTCCTTTTGCAGCCTGCAAATCTCCCTTTGAGTTCACCAACATGGTTAACAACCACTTCCTCAAAAAGTGGATACAAAATATGCCTTTCTTTTAAAAAGATGAAAAAAAGCATTTCAGTTCATATATGAGTGGCATATACATAAGTGAGAATCAAGGATATATGGAGCCTTCCTGAGAAACATGTTCAGCTGGAGAGGGTAGAAAAACATGTCAGGTGATTTGTTTTAAATATCTCATGTGCCCAGAAAACAACTTCAGCAACCAGCATAATACATATTGCTGACAAAGCTGATTTCCCCAGATTACGATAAAAGGATGTCCAGCGGGATAAACCTTTACAATAAAATATCCAAGCTGCCAATCATTAAGTGTAGTTCAACAAGCTCTGTGAGCAGCTGTTAGGGAATGCAAAAGAAGGAAAGGGTAACTCTGGCAGATGGAGCACACCCTGGCACTGGTTATGACCATCCCTGGGCTGCCCCTCGGTGACCAGGCATCAGCCCAGCAAAGGCTCTCACTTGCACTGCTGAGGTGCAAATCAGCACTCTGCAAGCTCCAGCTTTGGAGACAGGCTTGTCCCCTCACAACAACAGCAAGAAACTCTCCCAGCAGGCCCATGTGAGCGACACATGGCAGCAGGAAATAACCAGCAGGGGTGGCGGGGGATGTGAGCTGTGGTGGCGACCTGAGACTGAACCAAACACTAAAATGTGAAGTATTGACCATGGCAATCCATGGTGTGACAAAGGACTGTTCTATTGCTGTGCAGCCGTGGTGTATACCAATGATGAATTGCCTGCAGAGCACTTCCCTGGACACAGCAAGTGCAATGCCAAGTAATTCACCATCAAGAAATGGACTCAGTTAGGGAAAAAAAAAAAAAATGCATATGAGAGCTATAAAAGTGCTGAAGCGTGGGCACTGCTCCACAAGATGGGGTCATGAACCAAATAATGCGACCGTATTTTACTTTTGTTATTGCGTTTCTTCTTTCTTTCTGGTATTGCTATGTTCTTAGAAACTAATATATTTCTGAGATAGGAAGATTATTCAATTTTATTTTTTATTTTATCAGTATTTCTCTGTTTCATGTTGATGTGGGAAAAATACTGTGCCTTATGGTCCTTGCCCTGTGGTAATGTGTTGCTAGTATTAAAGCCCTTTTAATTTATACTGTCTAAATACATACACACCTGTGAATACTTGGTAACACGGACAAGAGAAAATAAATTTGCAGTCACTAATGGATTAATTTATTAGTGCTCCACAAAACAACATACAGCCTTGTGTCTGGATTGTGGTTTGCTGCAGCTTTTTACTTAGTCATAGAAACACTATGAAGAGTAATATAAACTCAACATGTAAATCTAACTGAAAAATCTTGGACATGAAAGTACCCATTCAGGTTTTCCCCACTGGAAACCCCTACAGACACTTTAATCTTTTCCAAGGACAAGCTGACTTTGGCATGAAGACAGCTTTAGGAAATCAGAGCAACAGCAAAGTATTTTCCTCTGCAGATGAAAATTATCGCTTCCACTAAACTCATAAGAGTCGTTAAATTGTCCTTGGTAGATTATTGTCTTGAACACAAAATGCAGCATGATAATATGCTGGGAGCTACCTTGGGACAGCTCAAGTATTCTGAACAAATTATCTGTCTGGAAGGAACAGGACTAAGTTCAACTTCAAGTATTAGACCAATAAAACTTGGTCTCAAATAAAGGAAAATCCTTCCATTGATAAAGCAGCCAGATTAGGATACTACCTAAAGATACAAACTGCTGCTCTCATATCCATTGTGCTTTATGATGTTTGGCAGCACATGGTTATCAGCCTATATAATGAAGTGAAAACCACAATCAGTTACAGATATATATATAAATATACATGAAACTATAGAGTTTCTTGGAAGCGTATTATTTTTGGTGCTTCATTTTGCATGTGAGCATGCAGAATAACAGGACAAGTGATTTTTCTGTTCAGTAGGAAAGGTTCATTGCTTCTATCATCTCTCCTCATGGGCAAACTGACCAATGCTCACAGAGTTAGGTTGTTTTGTTGGGGTTTTTATCAAAAAGAAAAAGCAAGTGCATGTAATAATGTATTTTAAAAATCTCTGTTATTAAATAGCACAAAATTTGATTCTGCTGTTTGCTTTAGAGAAATTCTAGTAATTTGTTTCTGTAACTAATTTACACAGAAGTACTCTTCAAAATGTTTGGTGGGGTTGGAAAACTGATTGAGGCTGTTCAGGGCAATCAGAGACATAAAATCAAAATAGTTCAACTACCGATTTTTAAAAATATCTTCATTGAAACACATGACAGAAACTTCCCTCTCAGAGACATTTAAAAATGAATCAGACTTAATCCTGAGAATGATCTTGAATCAGCTAATACCTGGACCTTCCTTTTACTCTCTCTGATAAAGAACACTACTAAAATTTTTCCAGATTAAAAATTTCACTGGCTACAGGTAGGCTGTTCACTACATGTTAACTGGTGCAATAATAAGTATACAGAATATTTTGGTAATTTGCTCCATCTATGTCTAGACACAATAATGAAAATCATACATCTACACATCCCTTACAAGATACTTGGTCTGTTTTTGATGAATTTATAAATCACAGTTAAAGAAATGACAAAAACATAGAAAAAAGACCATAAATCTCTAAAAAAAAATCACGATCTGCTATATTTTCAGTATAAATAATGAAAGAACATTTACACTCCCAATTTGCACAGATGCAGTTAATTTTACTTTAAATCAAATTGAACCCCTCAATGTACAAAAGTAAATACTGAAGACAAAATGTAAAGGTTAATTGCTTTATCCATTTATTTGTAAAGGAAATAAAATACAAAGGAAGGAAAAAACCCTAGGCTTGCTGTGAGTATTTGTGTGGATGTGGAAAGATTATAACATAGCCTAAGGACAGGATCCCCTCACCCACTATCCATTCCATAATGAAGGAAAACTTGAAAAACATCCATCAAAACCTCTTGTTATATAAATTATACACAGTGCTGAATAATGGAATAAACTATTGATTTTCTTTTCCTTTGAATGACTAAAGCCTGTGGCTGTGATTTTCATTGCAAAAGTGGAAAGATTGTTTCTAGCTTCTGCAAATAAATAATAGCAAAGCTCCCATGTTCAGGTTCAAGACAGCTTGGAAATTTCAACTATTTACCTTCCCTGCAGCATGCAGACTCAGAGGATTAAGCTTGTCTCTTTTCTATTCATTTTTAAGATCTTAAATTATCTCTGCAGCTAATAAACTAAGTTACTTCTCTTTGAGGCACTGTGTTGGATATTAATTGGAAAGAACTTAGTCTCACCAAGCAACATAAGCAATCTTTACTGATAGTCACAATACCGTAAATCAGTACTGATTAATTTTTACAAAGATAGCTATAAACTCAGCAGAAGAAATAAACATGTCTAATTTCAAATCAGTGAATAGCCTACTGATATTGTATTTTTAAGCTTATTAAACACCTGTAGAACATATTTAAGAGTTTTATCAGATTCAGGCCAAAATGTTTATCATGGGGTGTCAGACAAATGCAGCAGTTTCATTTTTCTCTGAATAACCCATTTTTTTCAGCAATAAGATGAGAAAGCAGGTAGATATTAAATGCTGTGCCTATATGGAGACATATTTTTACTGATTTTCTCAGAATTCATAAACCAACGCAAGTGTTCAACACATACAAGGACCTAAATTCACCCCAGAGAGTACCAGCAAGTAAACAGGATGTCCACACAAAACACTGCCTCCACTCAGACAACTGGGAGATGCCGTCTCACTTTATTTGCTAAAAATGTAAACCTGTTTCTATGAAAAGTTGTAACTACATCAGTTGCAAATGAAGCTGCCCGATAGACCCCATAGCTGATGGCGACAAAGTTATTTATGAGGCTTGCTCTAAATGTATGTTGGAAATGATAAACCTGCGTGATCACTGTCAGATCAGCCTCCCCCAGCACAACGAGTCTGCAGTAAACACTGCACATTACAGTCTGGTTACCTGATTATTGACATCAGCATAAGCTACTATAACCAATGAGTCTGATAAATATTACCAGAAAAATCACGGCTTCTCTGATAGTAGTTTTGACAGATCACAAAACCCGTGTTAGCATTGTAACTGCAAAAACTCTACTTTGTCTTTCATGTTCCTTACCAAAGTCTCTCATCTCCTGTAAAGTTTATTTTCCACCCCCGCCCTTCCTGGCTCCACACACCACACTGATTTTATATTCCCATTTGAGAGACCAACCCCACATAGTAGGTTTTCTGATTGTGCTAAGGACTACACAAAATCAAAACACTAATGTAGCTACGTGACCTGCTTCTACAATTTTGAATTTTTTTCCTGGGCTTCCACAGCAGACATGACAATGACTGCATTTCTCCCACAGTCTCAACTGCAAGGTAGGCGATTGCAGCACTGTCACAACTGAGGAACCACTGAGAGAACTGGGCTACGGACAGAGATGTTCTTCTATCCATCTGTGTCGTTTCATTAGCACAACAGTTCCTGCAGAGCCCAGACTTGTCCTGCATGAAATCCTGGTCCTGTCTCTCAAGCCTGCTGCAGGTCTGCACAGGGGCATCATGCTGCCTCTGCAGACGGACCTGCCTTTATCTGCAGGAATGCTGGCAAATGGGTTTAAATGCATTTATCCATGGTGAGCTTAGATGTTCTTAGTCATTAAGCACTTACACTGAATTTCAATAGCAATTGGCATGATTAGTGACCCAGAGTCCTTTGGAAATGCCAACCCCCAGTTTGGGTCCTTTCCCAGCTATGTTAGTCTCATAAAGCTACATAGGAGAGGGAGGTGGACTCATATTTACTGGCAAAACCCAAAAACACGTTCATTACTTCCAAAACATGTGATCTAGAAAATTTTTGGAACCATGTGTATGAATTAGATCATTTATCTTGTCATAGGTGTAAAGGATTTAACTTGACTGCTGTATTCTGTGGGAGAAACAATCCTGTTCTGGTTAAACAGGTGACACAAAATGTATGTTAAGGTGGGATAAAAGTCTATGAGTTTCTTAGAAATTACTATAGGGATTTTCACACTATTATTTCCAAATGGGTGTTTGGTAACATGGGTCTGTAAAATATAACCAGCCTCACAGAAACATTACATGAATTGCTAATAGCTCCCTCATCTTATGAATGCATGACATTTAATAAACATTTTTCACACTAAATGTTACTTTATTCCTTCCACAGATCATTAAGCTGTCCTTCACTTGCCTACTACAAGAAAATGTTTCAGATGCAATCCTGTTTACTGCTCTCTAAAGGCACAGAAAATTTTGTAGGTTTTTGTCAATTTCTTAAAACTAATTACTTTCTTCAACTTCAGGATAAGGAATGTACATAATTTTGTGAAAAAAACCCCACAGCTTTATTCCCTAATGTTTCAAGTAATTTAGTTCTACTGCAGTCAAAAAACAAACAGGCAGAAGCAGAGCGCAGGTATTAACACCGAGATTTTACAATATTAACGGAAGGTTTTAAAAGCTGTGCACTGTACATCTCCAATATCAAGAACATTGACATAGTTATTGATATCCATATTTTGTTGCCCAGATCGCTGGACTCGGTTTTGCAGCAAAGAACTTGAGAATCTCAGAGATGTAGGACTCAGACCTTTTAGAAAGATGCTGCTTTTTTATCTATGTTGATTAGGGAATCTGCTTTTCTTCAGGAATCCAATTTTGACAGTAACAACTATATTTGCTGTACACTTTATGTTGCTTCAAATAACTTAGGATGTAGAAAGAGAATTACTTAAACTTACTCCAGTTACTCTGTGCAGATTTTTCACACCTGGTGTAAGTGGCTGCATTACTAAGCCTCATTTCCAGCAGTTCTGTGTTACTGGCTCAGAAGACAACACAAGAACATAAAAGTTTTCATCATAATTTTACCAATTTTTAAATGAAATTTGCTGTCTTACGGGGAAGTACGTCTGTGTGTCAGGAGTCTCCCAAGCCACCTTCCTGAACCATCACAAATTTTACACCAAGACCTCCAATGCGCTTCCAAATTTTACTGGGTTCTTTCTCTAGGAAACCAGTCATGGAAGTGCACTTTTTTGCCTCAGATCCAGCTGCAGATAAGCAATCCACAAGTGCAGTGTGCTTATAAGGGTTTAAAAGAGGTTGTTCTCAGCTATGTAGATCTGCCCTGTGTGGTGAGGAAGAAGAGCAGCATCACTCCTTTTCCTCATTCCTTTCAATTTCACAGGGACGCATACTTGAAAGCTTTAAAGACTATTGCACTGAACTTTATCAGAAAACACAGCCTTTGTCCAACATCTCTTCTGATTCAAGGGAGGAAATACAGAATGACAGTTCACAAAAATACTCCCATTACTGTGCAATACTCCCGTGGCTGCAAAATGTATAGAGGGAACTGACCTAGGCACATCTCTCCTTTTTTAAATGCTAAGCCCCTCTAATAATTTTATAACTCAACTATATCATTGTGGTTTCTTTTGAAAAGCTGCTGCACATCTGCTTGCTGCCACAGTGTGCAAGCCATGCACATACACAGCACAGATTGCTCTGCATTTATGCTCTCTGTGGTGTTAAACATTACAGGGACAAAAGTTCAGGTATGTAAAGTGCTAGAGAAATTACTTTCTCTTGTTTCTTTTTGTTAACTGGAAAATTTCTACTGAGACATTTTGTGATTCCATGGAAACATTTTCTTTGAAGGAGGTGAGTAAAAACAGACGCCTGAGGTGAATATTTTGCCATATAGTGCTTTCAGATCCATAAAAAGGCTCCTTGAAGGACAGATCACTTCAGTACTCAAATTTGAGCTCTCTCTCACTACCAGATGCCTTCACCAAACTCAGTACTTGGAGGTTGGTGCACCCTATGAGCCGCCCTGATGGAAATATACTGGCAATTGTCAGCTTGTTCGTGCCATCAAACCCCAATCAGAAGATGGGAGCAGAAGAGTTCTGCTTTCCTCTAAGCTAAAAATGTTTTCTTGACACTTGTGGATGATTTGTTCAAGCTAGTCAATACCAAGGCAGGTCTGATGGGGAAGCACTGTGACGTGGACAAAGCTCTGCGGCACACAGAGCACTGTGCTGGAAATGCCAGACTTTTCAAGTGAGATATTGAGATGAGTTATTTGTTGAGATGTGAAAGCGACAGACCTGAGGTATCAAGGCACTAAGGAAATGTCTCTCTTACCTGGAGTTGTAACAGTTTAAATGGTGCCACTTCTATTTGACCGTGGGTGCTGGCACACATGTCCTGGCAGCATCAGACCAATGTGTGTTTATGACCCCACAGACAGTATAACAAATAATGTCCCATACCATGCAGTCATGCAAATGCAGTCATGGCTTTTTGCCACACCTATCCTGCCTTGCTTATGGAAATATAGTCTGCTTAGAAGTTATCAGCTAATACTGTAAACAACCAAGTAGCAGCAAAAATGAATGGCAAGAAATTATTTTCCTCAGAGTTTGAGCATCTTGTGTAATTTTAGAGGCAAGCCATGAATTTATGACTTCAGATATGTACGAAGTGGGAAAATTACTTAACTGCTTATCTGTATGAACACTGTTAAGGGTGCAAATCCTTTACTACCATGAATACATTAGAACATTAACTACTATAAATACCCATAACAAAGGTGGTCTGAAATTGTTAATGTTGGGATGAGCAATATGACTCATCCATGAGATTTAAAGCAGACAGGGCTGTGATAAAAAGAATCATTAGCAACTATCACCAGCAATAAAGAACAGCATATTGGAACAGAAGTGTATGATGTGCACACAACCCAGGATCACCTACAGCGAGAGCAGCAAAATGAAAGCTGCTGTTTGCCCTCATTTGTATATGGTGATGCACTGCAATTAATTGTTAGGAATATAATGTGAGAATGGTGCCAAAGGGCCCCATACATAGAAAAATTAAACTCATGGAGTGTAACTGCTCTCCCAGAGCCATTCCAACAAATGCACTGCCTGCACCCAGACCAGATGCAAACCAGAACCACCAGGATGGTGCCTGGTGCTGATGCCTGCAGCACTGGCCGTGACACCTGGCCCTCGGGCCTGCTCTCCCCTACTGCACCACCCCGCACACCGAGCAGCAAGGGACAAGCAAGGAGCAAAAAGGGGAAAAGCTCATTCTATGACCTTCATAAACACAAACCAGTATTTAAATCTAGGCAAAGTGACTTAGAGGAATGTGTAACCTAAGACTTCACAGAAGACTGAAAGAGCTACCAGGGGCTGTCTCCCGTGAGACACCTCAGTAAAACCTGCGCTTCAGATGATCAAAGTGCACTTGTTTTCTTTCTTCTTGTTTCATCTCCATTCCACAAACGTTAAGGCGCCTCAAAGAATTTAATAGTTCCCAATAAATCTCAGAGAACATTCCCTCATTGAAGATCTTTTTCCTTCCAGGTTTGAGACACTTTATCTTACTCTGAATTAGATCTTAACAGTGTTGAGGAACACAATGTTTCCCTTACAAGTCCTTACTATTAGGGCATAAATTATTTTGACAAACAAAAATAGGGCAAAAGGAAGGTCTGCATTCTTTTCCACTACAACAAACTAGATGTGTCAGCAAGCAAATTACTTTTGTAGGATAGTCTAGAAAATGGAAATAAAATTAAATAATGTTTTAATCTGCTTAGATTTGTAGATTTTTTTTTTTAATTGGTAGGACTTTGCTCAGAGCGAAGTTGTGAGCTGAAGTCACAATTTTAACTCCTCTTTGGGCTATTCAACTTTTATAAACCACTGATGAGGAAATAAGAGCTCTCCTTTTACATGCTTGGCTCCACCTCTGCACCTTCCTTCACACCTTGAGCAACTCTTAAGCTCTGCAAACGGGTGAGGCAGCAGAGCAGGACCCGTGTGCTCTGTGAGAACAGACCCAGCGTAGCCACCCCAGAGGAGGGCAGCCACGGGTGCACACACACCTCAGAGCGCAGAGAAATCCCCAGGCACAGCTGAAATACATCAGCTGTCTGTCCCTGTGCTGACCAAAGCATTTATATCGCTAGAAAGTAAATACAAACCAATACAGAAAACATCCCATTTTTTTTTCTTTTCTTTATCATCGGTAGAACCAGGGGTATGGGAATCATGTTCACATGAGAGATAAATGAATTTTGAACCAAGGTCTGTACAAGAGGAAAATGAGTGAACACTACAACAGCTTCAACTTATAAAGTTTTTGGATAACGTGCTACCCACATGAAATACGATTTCCTCCTTAAAATGTCCAACTCTGAGAAATTACACGTGTATATGGTCACAAAGTAAGAATTCTTGCATGTCACATGTAAATGCCAATCAAATCTCCAGAAAACACTACAAGCTATTTCTAGCAGAAACACAGGATACTGTATTGAAAGGTCTGATCTTTTTTGCAGGTCAGAAAAGCAAAGGTGTATGGGACCCAAAAGCTTTCAAATTACAAGAGAAATACATACATATCAGCATTTCAGAAGGAAAACAAGAAATCCTGCTACCTATGAACATTTTTATTTTATTTTTGTTAGATGAAAATGCATTGTGAATTCCTTCATTTAGGAATACAGTTACATTGACCATAAGGTGGGTTAAAAGAATTTGCATTTAATCTGCCAACACAGCCTGCTAAATTGAGGCAAAAACTGGCAATTGACCTCACAACTGACAAGACCAGGGCTGCTGTGCTGGAATCCTCCATGAAAAATTCTTTTTTTTTTTTTTTTTTGCAATGGTACTTTTACAGAGGAAATAGTCATAAAGGTGTGAAACACACTGTGTAATGCGCTCACAAAGCTCAATACAGAGTAGGGAAAAGAGACAAAGACACACTTCTGCAGTGATTTATACTTGAGGGTCGGAATTTCAGGTAGTGAGTAAGACCAGTAGGAAAATTTAACCTAAGAGATGGTGAAAAGGTGCCAAAGTTCAGCAGCGCAATTTTCCAGTCTCTGCTCTAAACCCCACTGAAGCAGAATTGCTGCTGACCTGAGAGGAAAAACCATGATTTCACAGCAAGCTTTGGGCAGCTGAGTGTGCTAAACTGGGTATCAACACCTTTTTTTTTTTTTTTAATGTATTTTAATTTATTTAATTTTGCCAGTATATGGCTTCAAAATCAGGAAGTCCAGCTAGCACCTCTTTTCCACTAGCTACACATCTATTTTACTCTTAGACTGGTGGCAGGGTTGTGAAGGGGATATGAAGGTGTCATGGCTGGTGAGAAAGACAAGTGCCCTTGCACTGGCATGGAGATGCCAGGCAGCCTAAGGCTGGTGTTCAGGGAGCAGATTCCACCTGCACCGCTCTAACCAAATTCATTAATCAGATTGCCAAGGTACTTTTAGTTTGGAGCATGGCTGGGTCAGAAGAGAGCACTCTAGAATATTATACTGATCCAAATCCTCCCTCCTCCAGAATATTTAAAGAAAGAGAAATATTGCTTTTCCAAGGAGCTGCAAGGCTCCGGAAAAGTATTATCTGTATTTTGTGGGACTCTGACTGCAGATCTTCCCAGTCAGCTGTTCCACTCATCACATTTACCAGAAGCAGTTCTTTTCCCTAGAATGCTGTACAGAATAACAATCTCATCCTGCTGCTTCCTCAGTCCATTAATTCAAATATGGTCTGAAATCTGTGTGAAACAAGGGAGTATACTGCTGCTTAAGCTGGCAACAGCAGCAGCAGAAACAGTTATTTACATTTCTGAGTAGCTTTATAGAGGAACAGTAAATACCTTGGCATCAATGAAAAAGTACTTCCTACTTTGCTACAAAACCATTACCTCTACCTAGTATGCAGATAAAAATAAAGTTTTTTTTTCTCCAGACACATTTGTGAAGAATTCAGGAGCTTGTAATATCAGAGAACACTGCCAGCAGCAGCAGCACTGTTCCTCAAAGGAAAACAGTTGTCCATTGCAAACTGTTGTCCCCTCCTTTATTCTGCAGCTGTGTACTTCATATATCTAACTTTCAAGAATATTTTAAGCTGAAAAGCCAGCTGTCTCTATTTTTCACCTGCCAAATGCCCTTCCCATTGAGGATTAGAGATTTTCTTCCCTTAAATAAAACAGATAAGCGAGCTGAACACATGATTAAAAAAAACACTTTGGCAACTAAATACCTTTGTAAAAGATCTCAATACCTTTACATTTGTAAAACAAAGTTGAAGTCGCTTTCAAATGGGAAACCAGTCATCTTAGATTCATACTTCTTAAGTGCTCTTGAATTTTTTTTTCTTTGTGGTAACATCTAGAATGTGGGGAAAAGTGATTCCTGCGCCAAGCCTCACATTCACACACGTTCAGCCAGACTGAAGCAGAACACCTGCACGTAGCTACTGGTGCATGGAAGAACAGCAATGCATCAATTATTACAGCCTAGGAACACCTCGTGCTCTTGCAGCTGGTTCTTCCCTGACATTGCTGTTCCTGCTCCTGGCCAGGTACTTCAGGTCAGCTTTCAGACACTTACCTTTGCTCCAAAATATTCATTTTGCTGAGACGTCTACTCCTACTTTTGCCAAAGAGCTACATTAGCAGAAAGCTTGCAGGGCACCAACAGCTGGAGTCTACTCTCATGGGGGAAATTTCTTTGGAGATCCAGCAACTGCAGAAGGCAAAGGCAGCTCATCTGAGCCACCTGTACTATCATATTATGCTGCCCAGCTGAGGTCTTAAACCCATCTTAGGCTCCAAGGTGCAGAATCTGCTTTTTCTAATGTGTAGGAATTTTCCTTTGGTCTTCAGTCTAAATTCATACTGCACCAACTTAAACCCATTCAGTCTTACACAAACACTATCTTTAGGCTTCAATCATTCTTATACTTCCTTTATATTTATCCACTTGGCGTATTTATAGGCCCAATGACATCTCTGACATATTTCCCAGGCCATCATTCCCTACAGCTGCAATTTCCTGACAGGCGTTGGCACATCTATCAATTACTGTACTGGATCAGCAATATTTCACTCAACAAATGACATTCAAATACTTTTTAAAAAAGCTGATCACTGCTTCCACCACCACTTCCTACATTCCTATAAAATACGGCAAAAAAATCTTAAAAGAGCAAAAAAAATACATCATGTATCTATTGGTGTTGTTGGAATCACCAGACACAAAACAAAAACCTCCATCCATTATCCAGGAGGTAACAAGCTATGACTAGAGCCTTTGAGTCAGGCTTCTCACAGGACCAGAGAACACAAGATCTGCCCTCAGAAGCGCAAGTTCACCCAGAGAGGTACAGCACGGCCTGCGCTGGCTGCCACAGCTGCACGTCCCACTGCCAGTCCAGCGGTGAGCAAACTGTCACAATGAAGCTGCAGATTGTCCTTAATCCCTTTTGCCTGTGAAGGAAATTTCTGCCCCGTTAACTAGATCTTATCTTGAATTATAAACCAGAGAGAACGTAATAGAGAAAATGTGTTCCTGTCATATTTGTGTGACAACTTACAGATAAAGTAAATCAAAACAGTCTAAAACCTAATTCTTTCCTATAACCAAGTTCTGCACTGAGGAACAATTTTTAGAATAAAAATATTTTGGTTTTAGAAAGGAATATAAAATTCAAGACAGAGCTCTTAAGATTGCACTTCTAAAAGCAACTTCTAAAAATCCACATTGTGGTAATTACAGGTTATGGACACACATAGTCATACAAGAAATGCAGTCATATGCTGTACTTTTCTCTGTCTTTTGTGTCGGTGCTGCTGCACAGACATTATAACACAAATACTTTTTTATTTCTTTTTGTTTTTGTTATTTTTCTGATGCCATTTAAATGGCTTGGACAACTTACAACAGAAATTTTGATGTCTCACTGACTTCACTTTCCTGTTCAGTCTGTAACTGCAGCAAGTTTAAATATATGCAGAGTAATTACATAGGAGTTGGTAAATACTTGCCTAACAATGGTCACAGTACCTGAAGAAATGCTTGCTGAAGAATTAATATGTGTTGAGGCCTGCAACATGGAACATTCTTTCTAGAAGATAATCTCAGTCAGTGGTGGAGTCATATACGAATCTCTAGTAAGTGTCTGAAGACAGACAGGTATGACAAATGCCATAAAAAAAGGCACACAGTCTAACTTGAAGTCAGAGTCACTGTGATGGAGCCTGATTAGCTGTTCTGCAATTGCACATCTTCATTTTCTTACAGCCCATTAGGCTGCTTTTAACAAAATTAAACACACTGCAGGGCAAAATAACCAAGTAAACCAAAACAAAACACTCACACTGTTTATAAATATTTTCCTAAGAAATTGCCATTTTGAAGATAAATGTTTCTCTCTTGAGCAAACTAGAGACCATTCTTCCCAGTTTCTACCTTTGGACATCCCCAGAACTGGGACGGGGGAGAGCAGGCTATTTCTATGAAATGCATTCACCAAAAACACATCACATCTGACCGGACATTACTAAATAAAATACATGTAGACTACAAGGGAAAACTAATCATAACAATAATAATACAAATCAAACTCCACCGAGATGAGTAAGATGAATTTGACTAATCAGCATCCATCTCAGCTAAGTTAATGTTACAGGATGCTGCAGCTTCATATCCCATTCACTGCTTTTCCTAGATTGTGGTAATTTCTGCTTTCTCTCTGCCCATGGTCATTGAATTCAGCCTGCTCTCTGTGCTCCTGTTTATTTTTGTATAAAATCCCACACATTGGAACGTGGCTTCCCATTTTTTTAGACACTCTAGCAGGAGAAAGGTGGCAGAGGCATTTTGAGTGTCTGCAGAGGTTTCCGTGTCAGGATGCTTTGCTCTGCCGTGACCTCACTCCTGCTTCCAGGGGGAACAGCAAACATGTTAAACATGAGAATGGATTCCACACCTTGTGCCTGGCCTTGTCAGGCACTGTCCCACTCTGACTTGGAATGCTGAGAAAGCAAACGTAGAAGACACTCAGCAATGGGCAGCAGAAGGGGCTGGTACCAGCAGACAAAGCACATCACATTTGTGTGTGCTGGTCCTCCCCTTGAAGGGAGTGCTCAATGTAGCTGGAAAAGATGCTGTTTGTGATGGAAAGGTAAAATCCTAGCAGTTGTTCTGGATTGCAGTTTCCTGTTAAATGGTGTATTTTACTTCATTTTCATCTTAGAAAAAGAGGCTGACTACTTACATTTTTTTTCTCAAGTTATGCCATGAAGAAATATAATTTGCCTTTTAATAGAAATGTCAAGGACCCATTCCCTCCAATTTACTATATAGATTTTTAAATCCCATACAAAAATGTTATAAGTTTAATTGGAAAAGACAGCATGACAGCATAATTTTTACACAACTGGTTACAATTATTACAATAGCAGCTTCCAGGGAGCTCTCAGTGATTTTTCAAGAGCATTTACAAGCATAAAGTGTGAGTTAGGAAAAAAACCAGTAATTTGCTACAGCTGTGCAAAGTGTATTAAGGAAATCAATCAGCAGTGACATAGATATTTGGAAATGAGAGATATTTTGCCCATCTGAGAGCATAACTGCAAGATTTGGTGACATTAATAGGTTTTTTTTTTTAAATGGCCAGATTAAATAAAGCACTATATTTTAGCTCAGATATGTGGCATATTAAAAAAAGGGCAGACAAATGGGTTAGAAAGCTATTCTGGTTGGTTTTTTTTCACGTAAGGGGGAGTGAGATCAATATGACAGAGTATGAGCCTTGGAAAAAAAGATGACAAAAGGCACCTCTCTGGCAGCCTTAGTGCTGGAGTTGTGAACAGCTTCCTTCTGTTCAGACAAGAGAATTTGCTCCTTATTTTGTAACCATAACTGCACCAAAGACACCGAAGTATTGCCAGCTTGTTTTCCTAACTGCTAATTTCACAGAATGTTCAGTTCTGGCTAAGCCCTTGAGTCAAAACTAATGTTATTATTATATGCAAGAGACACGAAGCCTTTATTTTAACAGGTGATGCAGAATGGAGACTTACATGGAAGACTGGAAAATCAAGAAAACTTATTTTCTAAAGGGCATGTTGAACACGGATACTAAAAGGAGCTTTGAAAGCATAAGGGCAATAAGAGAACAGAACACTTTACTTAATTAGACAATAATGAAAAAAGCCTATTAGGGAAGTTTAATACATTCACAGAGAAGTTTATAGATGACAGCAATCCAGCTCTTTTCCTGACGTGCCTTTATGGTGATAAAAGTTCTGCAGATTCAATATGCTCTAGATTTATTCTTTATTTACTTTGAAGATATTCTCATGGGCCAAAACACCCTCTTTGACCTTGAACTTTGTGCTTTTGTCTTTAGATTTCCAATGCACTCAAAGCAGATCAGAATAATGCAATAAGGACCCGCTGTAAAGAAACTGGGCTGTGAATAATACATGTAAATTACATTGAAAAGGGTCCTGTGAGAGTTAATGGGTGGAAGAAGGACAAAATTGCTTTTCTTCTTTAGGGAGAGGGGCAGGCATACCAGTATTTATACAAGCAGGCAAATTAATTGTCTTTTTCTGTGCTGCAGCTAAACTGCTTCCACAACCTGACCTACATAATTTTGATTTTGCTTGGGTATTTCCTCTTTCAGCCACAGGACAGCAGAGCACACAGTGAACTGGAGAAATGATCTTGGAAAATACAGCCCAACATGAAATAAATTTCTCATGAGCAAATGAAAATCTCGTAAAATATCTTTGCAGCACAAAATTAGTCAGTCAAATCAGAAATTGCTGTATTAAAACTTATATAATAGAGTCAGAAAACTGGTATAGTAATTTAAAACTACTGTCAATGGCAATTAGCAATAAGCATCTAAGTTATGGGACACTCCATATCTAAGTGCTTTGCAGCAATGCTTATATTTATAAACTGACAGCCCTCATTTTCTTTGCTGTACTCATTTCTCAGTCTCCTAATTTTCCTGGTATACTGAAACGAGGAAAAGCCTGTAAGTTACCCTGCCACATGAAAGATCCAAGTTTATTTTACAAATTGCCTACTCTGAAAATGGCAAGTGGTTACCATGATAGGTTTGATAGGAAAGAAGTCTCGTGAAAGCAGAATTTCTAGACAGGGTTAGTTGAGCTCAGGGCTCTGTCACATTTGCAGGATTTGCACTCAGAAACACTCTCAATGCACATATGTAATTTAAGAACAGATTCCAGGAAAATTCTGTATTGTTTTGGGGGTCAGATGTTGTGGAGGAACATCTCAGTAGCTCTATAAAATCCCCAATATCAGTCCCTCTTCTTGTGCCAACCAGATGCTGGAAAGGGAATCGGATGCAAACAGCTGCTATCTCAAGGCATTTTCATCTTACCTTCCATCCATTACCAGCTTTCCAGACCACGGTTTGTGCTCAGATATCCTATCCACTGCCAAGATAGCCAAAACAAGGCAAACACTAAAAATATCACTTGGGATTCGAAAGAGAGAGAAAGACCTCCTGGCCCTAAAACTATATGTGAAAACATACAGCAGCCATTAATTTATTTCTGGGCGTTTCTGAGACATTAAAAAGTTAATTTTCACACAATCCAAGTAGAATTTTTAAAAAAATTACTTAAGACATATAGCAGCCTAAATATTATTAAATATCTACAGGTGCCAAAACTCCTCTAGTAAGTTTGTACTTTCTCTTTACTTTTTCCTTTTGCATGTGAGATTTTGTATTCTTACAGAGCAGACATTATTTTACATTCAAATACTCTTGCAGCTGCTACTACCTAAGGCTTGAGAGATTTATGGATAATAACACAAGTGCAAAATAAAAGAGTACATTTGGATGCATATCAAACAGAAGCTGCATCAGTCAATCAAACTGCTGGACAACAGATTCAAGTCTAGAGATAAATGTGAAACAAAATAAAATTCCTCAGTCAGACCAACTTCTTCAGAAAAAATACATTATGCATTTCCCAGTCCTGACATGGATAATGTAGTACTTTTCTCCTCGACCAAAGCATGCCACAGAATTTGTTTTCTAAGCCAACATGTGTCAAAGTACAAAAGAATAGCCATTCTTCTGAAGCGCTGTCAATAAAAAAGTAGCACTGTATCAGTCAGCTTGTGTAACAATAAAAGCCAGATCTGTATCAATGCCAGGACCTCAGCACAGCCCGCTCTGCACACCAAACATCCCCAGTCCATAGACACAGTCACTGCTGCAGGACACACACACTGCTGCTTCCAGTCACTTCACTTGTTCTGACATCTAATTTTTACGGTGTAAATACCACACTCTGCCCAAACGAAAACCCCTCTGTGCCTGCCTTTTTTTGTCATGAGCAAGAGACCAAAATAAAGGACCAAAGCAGTTCCACCCAAACCCGAGAACCTCATGCAGTTGCTTTTTACTCTCTATCTATCAAAACCACTGAAATAAAAATAATGGTATAGAGGAGAGCTCTGAATTGAATTCTCAATTGGAAATCCGTACCAAAGGCCAGCCTTGCCTGAACACAGCTCTCATTAACAACCCTGGCAGTGAATGGCACTTTGAGTTTACCGTGCACCAGGGAGGAGCAGATATAAATCAGGGCACCCTGTGGTCATCACCTAGGGATTAACATTCCAGTGCATTGATCAATCAGCTCTATCAATCCTAACTTTTCTCCCACTTGTAGCTTTTTATGGCCAGCAATTTAAGACACTCAGCCATCTCAGAGCATCCCAAAGTCCCTGTTCAGCAATGTGCCTGACCCCGGAGCCAGACCCTGACCGTGAGCCCAAGGCGGCAATAGCACACAGGGCTCTGCAGACCTGAACACCGAGTTTGTTCACATCCATCACACTGGGAATGACCTTCCACCTGCTCCTCCTGGCCTCCTACCCCTGGCTGCTCCACTGTCTTACACAATTAAACCCCCACATAACTCATCTTAAAATGCAGTGTTTTTCTTGTATTCCTTGGCTTGGTTTTGTGGTTTTTTTGAGCCAACCATGTACTGCTGAAATACTTACATACTCCTACCATGTACAATCTGCTGGTAAGGAATTTTGTGTAACGAATAAAATAGGAAATGGTTAGGCAGTAATATTAATTCGTTCTCTGATCACATATTTCTCCACGCTCTTTCCTCCTGAAGAATAATGCCTAGTACACAGCTCCATTTACTACTTTTTAAACTTTACTATCGCTCTTGGCAATACTACTTCCTTTGCTGCTGCTCTTTCCTCTGCTCAGACAGGCCATCTGCCATCCTACTCTCCAAACTATTTGTCAGCTCCAAATCTCTGTAGGCACTGAAGATATTACAGGCGTGAAGTACGTTCATATTGTTCTTCCTGTATTTTGGGTTTAGGACAGTACTATGTTGTAATGAGACACTGGCTGTAGAGAAAAAGCAAAAGCCAGGACAGAAGTCACATGTCATAAATTTTCAATGTGCACTTCCTATCCCTTAAAACAAACTTACTCAAATTCTCCTCTGGCAATCAACTTTAAATGGTTTTCAGCACATGTAGATGTTAGGCAAATGATTTCAACTTATACACATTAGGTTTTCTCCCTAAAACTGACCAAATTTCCTTAAGCAAAGCAATTTTTTTCAGGGAAAAATGTGTAGATGATACTCAGATTAATCAAACTGGAGAATCTTCGGAGTGATTTTAGTGGAGTAATTCTAAGGATTGAAGTTCTGACAGGCAACTTGTCAGCCAGTGAAGAGTTGTTGAAAGAAATGTACATTGTAAAGATGAGATGTGACTACTAAAATTTTTGGTTTATGTCAGCACATAAGAAGGAACATTTATATATAGAAGATCAAAATGGGAAGAACTCAGCCTGGTTGTTCTACACCACTTGATTTAGGGTCATGACTGGAAGGCAGGGAAGATCAAGATCTTTTAATACCTTTTTATTTTTGACCCCTCTAAACATGAGTAATTTTTATTTCAAGGTTTGAGTAAGTCTCATTCTCATCTTAGTAAATCTCATTCTAACTTCAAGCTTCAGGAATTTTTATTTTTAGGACAAACTCAGCTGGGAAGCTAAAACGTGTAGGAAACTTCCAGGTCTTACTCTGGGCAAGAAAAGCCTCATATAGAATTCATTTTAGCAAGTCTCTTCACTTGATCAAAAACTAATTGTACAGTATATAGAAAAAAACTTTAAAAAAAATGATGACAATGAAAAAATCCCATAAAAGCACTTTTTTTTAAAAACTCTTGTGCACCTTGTCCATCTTGAAGGTGCTGTGCAGCAGGGGAGTGTAGAAAGATCTGGATTTTGTGTAACATAAGAATATGAGGTTAACTACTAAAATTCTGCTGGGGTTTACAAAGATTTTATAAATACTGAGCACTATTGACCCAAGAGGCAGATTGCTAATGTAGCATTATTCCATTCACTTGAGATACACCTAAAGCATCCCAAGTTAAAAACATAAGCAAGGTCTAGTTCAACCTAGCGTAAGACTAAAAGTATATAAATATAGTCAAAAATTTTATATAAAATATAAAATTTTTCTTGCCATCTTCCTTTTCCTTTTTTTAGTTTTATCTTATGGTTAAAAATAAAAAATAAACAGAAAAATAATTTCATTTTCATATGTGCTGAATTCCAGCAGTCTGCTTTGTGACGCGTTCAGCATTTCAGGATTTGTGATGTTTTGCCAACACAGCAGGGATGATGTCCCTGCTCTCAGTGCAGATCTGCCCTAGCAGATACTAAATAATTTCCTTGTACTAAGGAGCAGACAGACACTGAGCAGCTATGACTTTGAGTCTTCCTTAGGTTGTCTTATTGGAGCTTCCTGAGTAGTTAGAAGACTTAATCTTCTCTACATATCACCTTGTAACATCTAAATTTGACTTTGGCTTCATTTGCCATACTCTAATTAGCCTCTGATGGAGCAGGAAAATATGTCTCCATTTACTACATAGGAAAGTTAAGGTTATCTTTATTCATACACATGCAGGTATGAACAATCAGGTGGAGCCTTTGCTGTTTTCACAACAGCGTCTGGTAAGAGCGTTCTGCCTAATGCAGGATTGAGGAAAGCAGAAGTCCTGAAGGAAGAAATAGGTTACCCTGAATGTACCTTCAAAGGCACAGAAAGCTCATAAAACAAGAACCAACCGAAATGGGTCACCATCTCCCCAAGCAGATGCATCTCTATATTTAGCAACCATTATTATAGTTGTTGACATCTTAGGAAAGTGTCCTTACCACCACCCTAGCTGGGCCCAACTTGTCATTATCTACTTACAAACTCATGTAGTAACATTGCCCCTCAGAACCACCCAATCACAAAATCAATTCAGTTGGAAAGGACCTTCAAGACCGAGTCCAACCACTAACCCAGCATTGTCAAGTCCACTGCCACACCACGTCCCCAAGTGCCACCTCCAGATGTCTTTTTAATACCTCCAGGGATGGTGACTCCACCACTTCCCTAGACAGCCTGCTCCAATGCCTGACCACCCTTCTGGTAAAGAAACTTTTCCTAATATCCAACCCAAACCTCCCCTGCTGCAACAGAGGCCATTTACTTTTGTATTGTCACTTGTTATTTGGAAGAAGAGACCAGCCCAGCCTGACTACAGCCTCCTTTCAGGGAGTTGTAGAGAGTGATAAGGTCTCTCCTGAGCTCCCTTTTCTCCAGGCTTTAGTCACCATGTTTCCAATGCCTGTAAAACGAAAAATAAATTACTGAGAATGGCACTGATAAGCAGCATTTTTTACTTGGAGTTCTCCAGACATCTACATATATGGCTTAACCCAGTTTCTTCTGAAATAAGTAATCTTTTCTCCAGAAGTGTACAGATCATATTTGAAGGCTTTAAAAGCATTTAAACTTTGAATATTTACTGAATGCTAAACAAATCCTGACCACAAGGGTTGTTTAAAATGTGGAGACTGATAAAGACAGCAAATTAATACTGCATTAATAGGAGACCAAACTGTCAAAGGCAGCTAGATCAAACTGGAACACAAAGTCTTCACAGAAACAAAATACCTTTTGCTTTCATATATATTAACATATATACATATTTATATTTACAACTGCTAATCTCCACAGAGCAAGGAGCTCCTTCAAAAAGATGCTCTTCCCCCATCACTGCACTGCATTGTCTGCCAGATGCAGATGGAGCCATTCAGGGGCAGCTCCTCCATCAGCAGGAGCCAGGCTCAGACATCAGAGCTGCTCAGCTTCTAGAAAAAGTCTTTTCAGAAGCACTCATTAAATTCAGAGTTAAAAAGCACTAGGTCATCTCATTATCAAGGAAAGGGCAAATTTATGATGTAAACCACAAATTAATGCAAAAAATTCAGCTGGATACTTCAAACCTGCTCAATATCTTTTATTTCAGTATTTATCTTGAGAAACAGTACGTACCAATTGTTTCTTTCAGGTTTGAGACCTAAGTCAGTATCCTACATTTTGTAAACTCTAGCACCTTCTATAATATACATAAGCATTAAGGCAAAATTCTGTGTTGTGCTCTGTCTAGGGTAGGGCTATACTGTGGAAATACACATTCCACTACAGTAGAAATTTCGAAGTTTACTGAGTCACCACAATAGCTGGCTTGGAAAGAGCAGAAAAAGCTTAGCCTTTCTCTCCCAGGAAAAAAATCTACAACCACAACCCCAAAAAAAGACACTGAATGACCCACTCCCTTTTCTGTGCGGTGATCTAGGCATTCACCTGCAAGAGAGCAAAATCAGGTCAAGGACTTGAACCTGTGTTTCACCTCTCATGGACAAGTATTCTGTTCTCTGCTAATTCTAGGATTTATTTCCTGTACCAGGTAAGGGTCCCTCTGAACCTGAAAAAGCTTTCACAATAAAAGCACTGTCGAGACACATAAAAACAGTCTGTATTGAAAATGCAACCTTTTTTTTTCAAGAAAAAATCAGTTTTACTAAAAGCAAACAAAATAAGAAGCCAAGTTAAATTTTAATGCTGCTTTTCACAAACAGCCCACACAGTGGATATTTTCTCCTGCTAAACATCAGGTATTAACCTCTCCCTGTATCTTCAGAAATAATTTGAACCAGCTCCTTTGGAAACAAAATGAAATGAGAACATCTGTTCATTGTAAACATTTAAAGAACATTTTGGATACTAAATTAAATTGCAAATTATATTTTTTATTCCATTATGGAACAAAAGTAAATATTTTAGATAAGGAAAACAGGGAAGCATAAATGAATCAGACCAGACAGCCTGTGAAAAGCTATCTGTGATTAAGACATTCATCTGGAAGGCAGGAATCAGAGGACTCAAATCTTGGTGTCAGAGAGGGAGTAAAGGCCACACAGAGTGAGTGTGGGAAGGAATCACAGCAAAAGCATCTGGCAAATACAGAGTGGTGGCAAAAACAAGCAGAGAGAGAAGACCCACTAACAGAAGCATAATGCAGATGCTGAAAGAAAACGCCCCTCACAAACGGGGAGGGGTAAAAAGTAGATTTGTTGGGATAGAAGGTAAAAGATTAAAAAACCAAACTGGTATCTTAGCAGCATCTGTAGTACACACAAATCTTCTCTTGCTAACTCAGCTGAAGTGTTCATGTGGTCGGGGAAGACGAGGTCAAAGAGCAGAATTACTTGCAGAAGGGCAATGGACAGTGACAGGCAGGGCTTTGGCTGTTGCCTGCTCTGTGTTTCAGCAGCGTCTTCTTTGTATGACCATCCAGAGCTGGATTGTCAAACCTGTTACTCATGCTGTGTGCAGAAGTCACAGGAGAAACTTTCTGTTTCCCAGGCCCCTTATTAACTTGTGACTGTTGATGGCAGCAAACAACTGAACTTTTTCTCTACAGCAAACAGGTACTTGCAGTGAGAGCACAGAGCCAGGAGCCCTGAGAGCAGCATACTCTCTGAAATGGCTGGAAGTGAATCTGATCCTCCAAACACAGTTTCAGTACGAACTGCCTCTTCAAGTCTGCTCTTTGATTTGCTTCTGGGACAATGCTGATCTGGTTTGTCTTTAAGATATTCCTGACATGAGCAAATTTAGCACTGAAGAAAATGAATATATATGCTCATGGCTGGCAATTTTGACTCCCTAATGGTTGAAAGAAAACCCACTGGAAAACAGTAGTAATACATGGCATAAAAGTCACGTG
Source organism: Donacobius atricapilla (assembly GCA_013397315.1). NCBI lineage: Eukaryota > Metazoa > Chordata > Aves > Passeriformes > Mimidae > Donacobius > Donacobius atricapilla. The sequence goes on from WBMY01014653.1 coordinate 803,514, forward strand.
AGAACAATGCAAACTTGAAGGATTCATTAAGAAAAGCCTACCAGTCCCAGTGAGATCAAGAGTCTATCATTTGATCTTTCTGATCCAGGAAAAAATAGTTACATAAGTTGCTGGGTTTGCACAGTAAAGTTTTAGCTGGAAGCGGCTATTCCCTGTTGCTAAAGATAAATGTTTTATGCTAGGCCTAAGAAATGAGCCTGGAAATGCCTCAGGAGGCTCAGTACTATTTTTATTCTTAGCAAAAGATTTTAATTTTGATGTGGTAATCAACCTCATTGTATTACTGACCCATAATGTTTTCAGTAAATTTGCCATTCTCGTGGGCAGGTATGTACATACTCACATTGCCCTCACAGAATCCAGTCTTCACAGCAACACAGAGCCCTCACTAGGGTAATTTTGAACTATACTTGTTCCTGGTTTTGCTTCATGAGCACAGATTGCTCAAATTAGCTGAATCAACACTGACAGAAACTCTAAGTGAAGTGAAAAGTCTAGCAACAATAATTGCCTTAATAAGCATCCTTGCAGTGTAGTAAGGACTTAATGCAAAGAGCGGAGCTCAGCTAAGAGCACAGAGGCTCTTCTGAGGTATTCATTTTGGGAAGATGATCAGCACACTCAGCCAAAATCCTTTTGGAAGAAACTTTAGTTCTCATGGATGAGCCTTAATGGTTTTACTCTCGAGACTGTGAATGTCTGTTGGACTGATCATGAGCTTTCTGCTTGTGCAGTGCAGAATTCATCTTCCTGCTGTTCACTACTTGAAGTCATGAAACTGCACTCTGAACAGGACAGATCACAATATGAAGAACCCCACAGTTCCAGGAGATACTTGACCACACAGTACTGCATTTTTTACTAGCATCTTTTTTACACAGAACCACTCATAGGAGATGGCAGAACATTCAGTTCACACTTAGATTTAACACAGACACATTCAAAGACACAGGATTAACTGTCAGTAAGAGAAATCCATCTCTTTTCTCCATGCATCCTTACTAGCTCTTGCAACAGGCAATGACATCTTAAAGAAACCTATATCGTGCCATCTCAACCAACCATGAAGAATTTAACTTCACAAGTGTGACGTAAAGTGAAATAGTATAGTAAATAGTAAAACTGAGTAGCCAATTTACAAAGGCAAGAACTTGACAAAATGAATGCTTTTCAGCCAAATTATAGTCATGTTTTGTGCAATTTTCCTCTCATGATGGTTCATGTTTCCTTACAATTTTCTCCCTGGCCATGAAGAACTATGGTCACTGCACTGCTGCATTTTCCTTTCAGGAGGTCTGAAAATGTGATCTGACAAGTCAGTGATTGACAGGACCTCATCCATCCAGGAAAAATCAAAAATTCCTCCTGAAAGACCATGTGAGATTGACACCAACAGTAACATGTTGTCAGCAGAAGAGTACACAAGTAAGAAAAGTTAAGTTACTTAGGGTAACAGGCAAGATCAGAGGCTTCCAGAACATAGACTTCAACTATATTTGTACTTGCAGCTTTCCAGACACAAAATGGCCAAGAGCAGATTGAGGAAATCCCAACGTGTTTGTACGAGGGACAGGAGGAGTTGCTGTTTCAGAGGCTGAGCACTTCAGGAGGTGCCTGTCTGGGGAGAGCTGTGCTGCCTCTCAGCAGGGCCCCGGGATGTTCCGGGCTGGTGGCAGAAGGGGAACAGCAATTCCCAGCCTTGGCTCTTGTGTAACACCGTGACCTCCATTCACAGCCATCTGCCGGGCCTCCGCGGCAACGAGATGGCAAACTTCCCTAAATACAGGTGCAAAAATCACCACACCAAGACCTAGAAATTCTTTAACTAGACACAAGTCCCACACTTCACAGATGAATGGTAGTTTAGCCTTCAAACTCCTCTGCAGGAGGTGGCTTTAATTTCCTTTTTCACTTACAGCAACTGTGGCTTTACGGAAAGACATGTGGATAAAAATTTCTTGTTGGCTGGGATTTTTATTGCTTAAAGATCCCCTTTTCTTTCTTCCTTGGTATTTGTACTGACTCCATATAAAATAAATTGTTGAATTTCATTATGATCCTTCCACATACATGCAGCTTTTAAAGAAGAAGAAGGAAACCTGGTTTTGAGGTTTGTTTAGAGTTTTTTTTTATCCCCTGCTATCAAAGATACTGCATTTGTCTGATTCCAGCTTCTTTGTAAGAATGTCTACAGAGATGTAGCCTGCACAAGCTGAATTCCAGAAGACCATCTATGGCCTAAAAGCCGTGGCAAAAACAGATATAAATGAATACTTCAAATTAAAAGTTTTGAAAATGAAACCATTATTGAGCAACCAGATGCCAATACATTCTGGTCCTCCAGGAGAAGAGAGGAACAGAGAAGAGTAAGAAACTAATGCTCCCTTGAAACTAACAACAGGATTTTAGGTCAAACTCAGATTAAATTTTTCTATTTTTCCAAATAAACCTGTATGAATTTTTATTGTAGTGTTTTTAAGCTAATTTATAAATGAAGATCTATGAATTTAGCAGAGGCTGGCATGTAATTTAAAACTGAAATAATTAATGGAAATAAACTGTAACCTCCCTACTATTATTTCCAGAAAGAAAGACAGAAGGTGTGGGGAGCACCTGTGCAAACCCATTGCTGTTTTTTTTTCTTGTTGTTTTGTTTGGGGTTTTTTTTGCCGTTTCTTTTTTGTGTTTTTAGTTTCTTTGTTTTGTTTTCTAAAAGGACTGGTAATTCAAGGAAAGTAGGGAAAAATCACCTCTGTTATTGCACACAAAAGTAACAAAACCAATTCCACTTAATATTTGGAACAGCTCTTGCACGAGTGCACTTTTATTTTCTGTTTTGACTTGAGGAGAGCAACAGAAATTTAGAAGATAAATGAACTCACAATACTCTCCCCCCCTCATTAGAAAAATGATGGATCCCCAGTATCATTGTGATTTCAAAAATCTATTTTGCAGTACTGACAGAGAAAAGAAGAAATTAAAAAAAAATTACTCAAAAACATCTGTACTGCACATTCTGAACAAGTCACTGTCAGCTTATCCATAAAATCAAATATTATTAGGTATTTCCTACAAATTTAAATTTTGCTTTTAGGATTGGAAGGAACAACATTATCAAAACTGGTAGTGATTTTCTTTGCCCATGGCATTAGTGGCAAGTTTGTGACTTCAATTAATCTCTGACTTCTTCAATCTCTCTTTGACTGTTTCAGGACATTCTGACAGCCAAAATGTTCACACTTCCAGTTATCACTGGTGAACACTTTACCTGAGGCTTTGTTAATGTCGCATTTCTGGTTTGGAACATCCCATTCCAGTTCTGCAAAATAAAGCCTAAGTTCTTATTTTAAGGAAAAGATAACAAAACCAGAACAAAAAAAATCTAGAAATTTCATGCAGTTCACAGAAAGTCAAATTTTACAGTTTCCATACAACTCAAATTTGAAAACACATCATCTTTTATTGACCATATCCCAAGGTCTTTACACACCTGATCAAAGAGGAGGGAAAACATGTCCCTCCTTGCCCCAGGGATATATTTTCTAATTTTACTTTGCTGATGTTTCATATTCCTTGGCCTGCCTCTCATTTGAGACATCTTTTCTCGCATACAGTTAAACTCATTGAAACTTCTGGAGAGACTGTGTTGCTTTTCTTCTTTATTAGTATTACAATTAAGGCAATTCCTTCCTTTCAATCCATTAATGCATCAAGACTAATCTAGGTTTACTTGTGATATATTTGAGCTGGAGGAACTCTGGTTATACACCTTTATAAAGAGACTGCAGTTGAGAGAAATGTCAGATGCACTTGATGGAGGCTGAGATCTTCCACTGACTTGTCATTTTTGGGGACTTCCCCTGACTGTAGTCACCACATCTTTAGCTCTTAACACCTAATTTTACAAGCCAATAAAATACCACCTTTTGATTATTTCATTTTTGTAAAAGATTAACTTCCTAGAACAGTATTAATATTTTTGTGAACACACAGGTGGTGTGGCACTCTGCCATTGGTTTGATAAGACAGCATAAAATGACAGCCACTACAGAAGAAACTTGGTCTACAACCTCTCCTTTCATGTGCTTGTTTTCTGAATAAAAAAAGTCTTGAACAGATGAAATAATTAATACAGAGAGGCTTAATGCCTTTTCTTTTTAAGACTAAATTAAGCGACAAAATTCAGATTTAGATTTAGAAAGTTCTTTCTGGGATTAAATAAATCCCATGTAAAATCTGTTTAAGAAGGACTTGTCCCCCACAAAACTCAGATATCCAATACTCTAGGTAGTCTCCCACTCCAAACTGCCCCATTTCCATGCAACTTTTGAAGTCTTTCCAACAGCAAAATCTTATTTTTTCCCATGCCTTCTAGAAATCAAAAAAGGAGGAAAAAAGTAAATTCAGAAGGAACTTTGACAAATTCAGAAAGGTTAAGACAAAAAAAAAATATTCAGGCCCTAGAAAATCAGTTATTCAGTAAGGGAAACAAGTTTCATTTTATGTATTCAAATTATTTGAAAATATATTTTAGAGATATTTCACAATGGTGATGCTCTTTATCCTCTATTTAAAATGAGTCCCTTTTCAAAACACCTTTGTAGTGTCCAGTGCAGCAGCATAGAATTCAAAGCCAGCTCTGCTTAGAGCAGGAGGCTGAACTTCCTGAATTGTCCTGACTTCTCTTGCAACACAAATTATCCTATGATCTTACATACAAAAAACTAGATAGGGGGAAAAAAAATAAAATGAAATACCTAAGATTTTTTCTGATTTTCCTGGGGAGCTTTTTTTTTTTTTTTTTGAGGACATTAGCAGGGGTCTTCGGGCTTTGAATACATTTTTGGAAAAATGTTTTTTTGTTTGTAACCTAGCTAGAGTTGTTTTTCTTATCTACAGTCCCAGTCTTCCAGAAGAGGGAGTTTGAGCCTTTGCTACAGAAAGAGGTAATCTAAGAATGAGCAACTGCAGGTTCCAGATATGACACTTGCAGGTTTCTCTTTGATGAGATTAAAAGAGAAACATGTGTGCCACGTTGTCACAGGTTAAAGTGTTACAAGACCACAGGCTATAACTCACTCAGTGGGAAGAAGCCTTCTGACATTTGAAAAAGCCAGTTTAACAAACCTGAAGCCTAACAACATGGAAACCAAAAGAAAAAGAATCAAAGTTGAAATGAAGCATTTTAACGAAGCACAAAATTGACACGTTTTGGTGTAAGATTTGTCTGGGGGCTGAAAAGTCTGGAAGTCCTCAGAGCAGGGATGCTAAACAAACCCTGCTTCTGGTGGCTGGTTTACACCGATTATGAGTGGCTTATGAGTGAAGTATGATCAGAGTACAGAAAAAACTACATGGTGGGGCTGACCCCAGCAGCAGGAGCATGGCCTGGTGACCTATGAACTTTCCAGCCCACTTTTACTCTTCTGGGAAATAATGCATTTATTCTGTGAAAGGATTGGATAACATTCTCATTATTTGATTGGGGATCCCTCTTTACTCAAGCTTCTGAGTCAAATGGGACAACTTGTATGTTAGTATGGTAAGTACAAAATTAATACTGAACATTATAAAATTGGAATACGCGTTTTGCAAAGAAAAGTAGCTTTCAATGCTAAGAAAAATATACTTGTTGGTGAAATGGAGCAATTTGGTAAAATGAGGTAATGTGATAGATTCGTTTTCAATTTCTCGTTCCCACCTTTGGAATATGCTCACAGAACAATCAAAGCGTTGAAGATTTTACTTTGCCTCAGTATAAAAGCAGATTAAAAGAAGTATCTGCAGCCTACATACAACTTACCTTTCAGGACTCATCGGGCCAGGCAGGCCTACTCCAGAACACTATAAAGGACAGTACAGGAGTACATGTCTACAATTTATGTTGTAAATAAGTTCCCGATCCTATAGATACACATAGGGCTACAGAAGAATTTCTTGTGCATAAGGTCGTATTAAGGTTGTACTTAAAATGCTGAAAATGTAAATTTTCTACCATTGCTGTTAGCTGTATTTATAGAGGAGTTAGCCCAGACAAAGAAAGCTGAAGTAACATTCTGAATATACTCCCGTCCTTCCAGCATGTGACTGCTTTTTCTGTTCTTTTTGTCCCATTATTATTTCATCCATATAATGGAGAAGATGACAGAGAGTGTTCAGGGACTTCTCCTGCACATGGCTGACAGATTTCCTCCTCTTGACAAGAGTCTGTGTGTCTGGGTGGTTTTGCCATGAAGCCTTTTCCCCTATTGGTGACATGAATTTTTTTTAGGTTCCCACATGTCTGAGGCTCCCATGGTTTAGGCAAGATTCTCTCATATTCCAAAATTACCAACCTTTTCAAAGTACTTGTGTTTGGATTGTTTTGGATTCTTTTTTTAACAACTTCTCTTACAGCCAGAAATCTCTGTTAAGGGACAAAGACATTAAGGGAAGTGGAAGCTGTTACACCTGCGATGCATAAAGGGCCAGTCAAAGAGCCTGTGCCTGGAGTGTTTTGACATTGGTCCGTGTGTGTTGTACTTTTTTTTTCCTTAGGACTTTAATCCTATCTTTGAGCCGAAGGAAGGCAGATCTGACTGCAAGAAGCCATGGATGCCAATTCAGGAACTCTGAAACACCATCAGGTAGTTTCAAGAGTGTTTCCTTAAAGCAGAATCTTAAATACCTTAACCAGTTAGTTGAATTAAACTACATGGACATGATCTAGCATGCATTAATCCATATTAATTATTAAATAATTTGTATTAATATCTGTGATGGTAAGTCAAGACCTGCCTAATACACATTAGAATGAGGTAAGAAGCTGGTGTTAAAAATATTGCAGAGCCATCACACACTATTTTTCACTATGCAAATAATATGCAGATAATAGCTATACTGAACAAGCTTGGTTTGTTTTAGCAGGGTATTTCAAAAAAACAACATATGAAAACAAAGACCAAAAAAATCAAGATGCTTTGGCCCATGTACATAAGTACAATTTTATAACAAAATTGTTGCTATTTACCAAGTGATTGGCACGGATTCACTTCTCAGTCACAACAAGGGTATATTCTGAAAATACGTGTGGCATCACAGGCAAGGTAAGACAAAAACATTGCTTCAGTATTTCATGCATGCAAACTTCAAACAAGCTAAATGTTAGCAGACGTGTCATCAGCAGCACATTCACTGTCAGGAACACCCTAAGCAATCCCATAAAACTCAAATGAGCTGGACTTATTCATAAAGCTTGAGTGGCACCAGCCAGTGCTGGCTACCTGCAGCCCAGACAAAAGACCCTTCATCTCATTTTTCAGCTTTTGGAAATTTAGCATTGCATTTAAAAAATCACTTCTTTCTGAAGCCACCTCCAAATTCACCCTTCAGCCATTCTCTTTCTAATCCAAACACATTCAACCACAAACTTAAGTTTCAGCAAAGCAAACCCAGAGCCTTTGAAGATGATAATACTGTGCTTAACTACTGTGTCAAATACTTTTTACACTCCTCAGTTTATGCAAATAACAAATATTTCTGCCACTGAGTGCTACTTATCAGCATGGTATTAAATTTTTTTCTCTCTCTAGAAGGAAGATAACTACATTACTGTTTTAACTCCTAAACAAAATGTTGTTAGTATCCAGCTGCAGCAGAAAGTTCAATGATCTTCCTTCCAGGCTCGACATCCTTAGAACCAAGTGCATGTTGCACGCACATACACAGAGATATATCACACTACGCCGACACACAGAAATGGACCTGAACTGGACCTGTCTTTTCCTCTTTTGAACACAGACGAGGTTCAAATAGAAGTTCAGTTTCAAAACTGACTAGAAACGTACCTAACTCACATTAACCTTTTTCATTCATACCAAAAGAGAGGCTCCTCCTGGGTCATGGGTGTGTCCAGTGGATCCATGACAATGTCAAGACAAAGCTGCCTCTGCTTATATACTCAAAATAATATAATTCTGAAAGAAAACCTCCAAAAAATTAAAGAATAGCTTTTGTTCATGAAAGGCGTAAAAAGGATGTTTCAGCAGAACTTAGCTCACTGAACAGGATCATGCGGCAGAAAAACACTCTGGAAACAATAAAGCCAGAAACCCAGAACCAGAACAAGCATCTTAATAAAGAGAAGCAAGTCTATGCAACCAACACAAAGAAAGAAACAACAGTACAGTCTGCACCAGATCAGTACTGTCTGCACCAGACAAACACCATGGGGGCTTTTGGTCTTGTTATATCTGGAAGCCTTTTCGGGGCTCTGTGTTGTATCTGCATGGATTTAACCTCTACTCTTGAGAGAGTGAAGCCAGAGTCCCCTGTGAAAACCAGGTCACACAGGTACCACCCCACCCTGTGGTTAATCAGCTGACCTTTCCCACACTTCCAGGATACAAACTACCTTTTTCTTTGACGTATACACAGCTTCTGTGCTGACACATGCACATAAAACTTGGCTGAGGTAGAATCCCCGCCTGTTCACCACAAGCTCTGCACTTTACCATTATAGGCCAAGCTAAGGAGAAAATACACCAAACACAAAGCAAACTGTAATGGGAGCTCCACAACATAGAGAACTATAAAAGCAACAGGGCCCTTTGGAAACAGGTTTTCACATGGAAAAGCAAAAGAAAATAAATTAAAAAGCACAGAGACTAGAAAAACAAGCATTTTTCTTAAAAAAAAAAAACCAAACCAACTCAAATCTAATTTTAAAGAGCACTCAAAACCAGAAGACTTAATATGTTACAGTTTCCAGGTATATGAACAAAACCAAGAGATTGGATATGACCCTTTGTTGTATGTCACTTCATTTAAAAATGTAAGATAAACATAATTAAATGGATTCACCTTTAAAAAATTCATCTTGGATAATATTTTTGACTTATTTTTATTAGTCAAGAGAATTTAGAAAGGGAACCAATGGAGTAAGGGAAGGTATATGCAGATGTTATTCTGACATGTACTGACTGGCCAGTATAACAGAAAGCTACGTTGTCTCCACATTACTACCTGAAAGTACACCTTTATTATTTACCATTTATGCAAATAGACAACGAATCACTTGTCAAAGTGAAAAATATTTAGCTATCATGAAAACTGATATAAAGTATTTCAAGTATATAATAATATCTTCTATGCCACACAATGTGCATTTATTTCCTTGTGAAGGAACCACTTTGCACTCTACACTAGGATTCCTTTTAGATTATGTAATTTAATCAGTTGTTGAGTCAAAAGTAGAGAAACACCAATGTTTTGGCTCTAAGCAGGGACAGCATTATTCCAAACCATAAGCAATCACGTCCCCCGACGGATTGCCCTGCTGGAGCAGCACATGTTTTGCAAGAACAGAGACTGGGTGATGTGGTTTTATCCTGCCAACAGGAGCGTGGCTGTTCTTAACACACAGCTGCAGTGCCCAGGGCACGGACTGGCTGACTACAGGCAAAGGGTCATCTCACACGGCAAGAGCAGCCTCCAGCATGGATTGAAAATATAAGAAAAACATTTGACGTACTTGGATCTGACAAGATTGAGTCGGTTTTCGGCAAAAATTGGTCACAGCGGACTCCTTGGTAGCCCTCTTTGCACCTGAGAAAAAGGGGATAAATGACAAACATACGCATGCGGTAGTAAAAGGTTAATTTTAAGGTACCGAATCAAGCCTGCCAACACTGCAAGGGACTCACATATCTACAATGTGCAAATTATTTGGACTATAATGGGAGCATGGTTATTACTAGAACACAACAGAAGCAGAGAAAAGAATTTGTATTTCAAAAAAAGTTCCCCTCAAACTGTTCGATTATTTTAGAAACTATGAAAATAAACATCATTTTAGCATAACCATTCTTTTAAATGTCAATTCAGTAAAACAACCAAAGAAAAAAGCTGTATAAAATACACATATTTGCAAATAAAATGAACCTTTAGGTAACATTATAAAGCATCCATACTGCACAAACCATGAGACAGACAACTTATCTTTTGCTGTCTGAAAAAGCAGGGAACAGCTAGCTAGCCATTAATTTTAATACCAGTTTATACTGTGCTTAAAATATAAAATGATAGACATCATCAGGCATTGTTTGCAAGCAGGAAGTTTAAGATGCCGGTGAGATGAGATTTTAAAGCACATAAACCAGAATACCCTCCTGCCTCAGCAAACAAGAACTGGCTTTGACTGAGATTGTAATACTATTATTTATCTTGAAGCCTTACTTTGAAGCAATTCCATTTACTGCTTTTGAACTGTTCTCAGAAGTCTCATTTCAACTAAGTGTATCAGAATCAGATCTTTAATTATTTATTCATCAAGCGGTTTTTCAGAGGAAAGTGATGGACACTTTAATTATAAATGATAGCAACAGGGATTCCTTATCTCCCAAAGCTCTTGCACATCACATAAGCAATATGCTCAAATCAGCATCACCACCTTTCATTAGGGTTGACAACTGTGGCTTGAATGATGTGATAATGTCAGGAGAAGAAGTTATCTGCTCCTTCACAATGTTTTTACTCAGGCTTCCCCTAAATTTTGCCTTTTAATATGCTTTTGGTTTAATAAATTAATGGTTCAATGAGAAGTGCGTATCACCAGCATTGACTCAGGGATAATAAGAACATTTGTAAGAAAATAGGTAAATTATGTTGCCATCAGACCCAAAACTGTAGTAAAAATCTACAGTAAGAAAAAGACTTAAAACCCCCATATATATAGTATTTCAAAGCCTCCCTTTTGGCCTTTCTCCCTGACGGATATGAGGTACTACTTTGGAGATCAGCTTCCTCCCAGTACTTGCCTATCTATAGAATAAGGGACTTGAAAAAACTGTTCAGGTTTTGTTTCATTCAGATCCCATGATGGTGGTCTTAAGTTATCGGTCAAGGAAAAAATGTTCTATTAATTAAAACTGTCCACCAGTCAGAAAAACTGAACAAGTCCACATATACTCAAGACACCACTGCACGCATCTTTTGCCTCTGATTATGAAACATCAGAAGCTGCCTCACATCAAAAAGAAACTCTTCTTCAGTCTTGAGAGGAGCTGGCAGAGCTTAAGTACAACCTGCACTGGTGGGGATTCTTGCCTTTCTATGAGCATTTTCTATTAACTTCTTGATACACATTTGCCCCTGCCTTGGTTATAAATACCGTATTACAGACTTAAAACCCTCTGTCCTAAACTGTTTGTCATAAAAGCATGTGAGGAGAGAGTCAGAGTGGTATCTCCTGGAAGAGCTGTGCCAAGTGCTCATCAGTGTGTGTGTGGACGTTTTCATTTACCTGTACCCTCTGATAAACATGCCACAAGGGGAATGTGCTTCGTTCAAAATTTAGTACAGAGGTGGATGATATATCAAAGAATAATCTTTTAATGTAGCACCATAACCTTAGACTCAGTTAATAGCCACTGTGGTGAGACTGGACCTTGAATCCTGTGTCCAGTTCTGTGGCCCTCAATACAAGAGGGACACTGAGGTGCTGGAGCAAGTACAAAGAAGGACAACGGAGCTGACGAAGGGAGTGGAGCACAAATGAGGAGTGGCTGAACCCAGAGAAAAGGAGGCTCAGGAAGGACCTTACTGGTTTCTACAAGTCCCTGAAGGGAGGGTTGGTCCCTTCTCCCAGGTAAGAAACGATGGGATGAGAGGGAATAGCCTCAAACTACACCAGGGAAGGGTTAGATTGGGTATTAGGAAAAAAGTCTTCAATTTTTAAAAATTCTTCATCTCTTCTGAAATGGTTGTCAGGGGTTGGAACAGGCTGCTGTGGGAAGTAGTGGAGTCAACATTCCCAGAGGTATTTAAAAGCTGTGTAGATGTGGTGCTGAGGGACGTCTTTTAGGGATGGGTTTGGGTTAACAGTTGAACTTACTGATCCTAGGGGACTTTTTAACACTGATTCTACAACTTGAAGGCCAAACATAGATTGGCTTTTTAAACTGCATTAAACTTTTCAGCAAAGATAAAAATTAAGTCTTCTAGTTCCCTTAACAAATTCTTTTTTAAATCCATGAAAGCAAATAACTGCTCTGCCATTATGACACCTGAGTTCAAACCTTTGCATGTTAAGTCACTAAGCTTTGCAGAATATACATTTGACAGTTATAGTGCTACGATATGATAAAAGTTGATCATGTTGCGGCGTCCCATAATCTCACCTAAAGCACCTGTCATGTGTTCTAAATAGGCAGATATGACATGCACACACGCTGCTCATTGGTATACACCTCTACGGAGGAAAGCACAACAGCCAACCACAGAAAACCCTACCAAAGCAGAACTGTGGTGACACGAACAGAAGTTCAGGAAAATCCAAATGAGGTCACTCAATATCGCCATATGCAGTGTGAATGATCAAATACCTATTTATGGATGCCTTTAAAATGCCATGAGTTATCAGAAAAACCTTGAGAAATGCTTAGGTGCAGCTCACAGTTTCAGAAATGAGAACTTGATTCTGAGACAAACGTTTATTTAGAGACACAGTAAAAAAAAGAAAAAAAAAAAGAAAAGAAGAAAAAATAGAAAAAAAATTAGGAAAAAAAACCCCAAACCTGGATAAGATATTGCTGGTAGTGAAGCAAAAGCTCTGATCTGCATGTGGGACCCCTGCAGCAAAGGAGAGCCTAAGATCCATTCCAGCACCAAAAATGGCGCTCTGCTGAAGCACTGCACTGTATCAGCAGGCTTGGGCTTAAGCGCACACCGTGGCAAAGGGGTCTAAAAATGGTGTTAATTGCAGCCTCTTTGTAAAACAACATGAACAGGGAATTCTCTATTTTGCTTTCAAATTTTCACCCAAATGAGTGTGTCTGTCTAGGCCCTAGATCAAAAATATCAACAGGATTGTATTGTATGAATGGAATTATTTAAATCCTTCTGATTAAATGGTATGAAAAGAGAAGCACAGGTAAAACTAATCTGCAGCTGCTAAAGTGCTTGCAAACAGCATATCCCTAACTGATAACTGCTAAATTCAACTAAGATTATTTCATCATGTCTTCTTCACATCTTTTTTTGGCAATGTACTTTCCCAGATGATTTTTTAAGGTCAAGAGTAACAAACTGCATTGTGCATTGCACTTTGTGAAGTCAGCCACAATGACCTCTGTGTGAAAACACACCCACAGAAACACATCTCTCATTCCTCGTGAGAAGACGTTTTTTTCTTTCTACTTAAGCACATTTGCACCTAAGTATTAAAAAGTAGGTAAAGTATGAGACTTTATTAATTCTTTCATTCTTTTTGCTAGTGTTAAATACTACTGATAAATGTATGTTCTAGGTGAAGAGATCACAGACACCTTCTGTGGACATTTTCCGGACTTTTTCTTGTACAACCTTATGGAGCCAAGGGAGATTTCAAATAGATGACTTTGTCACTCATAAGACTAACACAGCACTCCAATTTCCTAGGTTTTAGGTTGAACACATTTGAAAAAGTAAAGTGAATGGGGGTGAGAGTGGGGAAAATAGCACAATAAACAAAGATGCAGAATTAAATAGATTTAAGACAGCAGAAATGGAAGAAAGAGAACCTTCTTAGAAGACTTAGGATAGGACATAAAACGTATGGCCAAGAAGCCAATGCTGTCATGATTTACATTTTCCCCAGACACTTCCATAGAGAGTTCCACATCCCTATTAAACCTAAATATTTACTTGTCAAGGTACAGCAAGGCAGAGGGAGTGGCAGCAAACTGCAGAGGCTATGAAAGATGGCAACACTATGAATCTCCATCCTTTTCCTCCTCCTCTGTGATATCCAATCATCTGAAATGGAATCAATTCTCCTTCTTCCCCAAATGTGGTGATCACATTGCCTCTGACCATGTGAAGAAGTATGAAAATAGTTTCTCTGCACAAAGTCCAGAAGTTGGTAAACAAAAAATATATGAGTTCATCTCAAATTAAATTTTTGAAAGTGACAGTTGGCATCTCAAGGACACACTACAGCAGAAGAGAAAGCTGCAGGACTATACACCAGGAAAACAAGCATATTCTAGGCCAAAGGTGATTGTGACATCAAAAAAAAGAAAAAAAAAAAGTCTTTACGGCGCAGTGCCCAAAAGATTAACTTACATGAACCTATAATCTGATTCTAGTCTCATAAACAGGAGTAATCCAATTTGAAAGATGGAATTAATAGTACCTATGAAAAATGAAATTTAATTTTTGCAGTGAATCCAAATCAACACACATTTCCTTCCCCTTGTAAAACTGCAAATTGGCAGACTCAAAGATATCAACTAGAATGATCCATCTCAGTGTATCAGTTGCAAATTATTTTCTCCTGACGCCATTATATCCACTGTACTAACATTCAGATGCCAATATGAGAACATACTGCAGCTCTTATTTATTCCCTAAGAGAGAAATCCAAGATCATGATAAAAAAATATTCTAATGACCTATAAATTTTGATCAAGTATTTTTTTTCACACAGAGAATGCAATAGTCCTTATCCTGGGTCAGAGATTCAGTTATACAACCAATCTATGCTAGCAAGCCATGACATTATATAGGCCATTGGATTGTCCCAGAATCTAGCCTGAAATGTGCAGTAAACAATGAAAAATATTTCCTTTGCTCTGCAGGTAAGCTAAATATAGATTTCTGTACCTGCAACGAGGATGACCTTAACTGAAACACATAGAAATTTATATTTATTATTGAGATTGTAATCAGGTGAAGATTTCATTCACAAGGGAAGAAAAATGAATCTTAACAGTGAGGGTCAGACAGGATATCTTGTCATTTAACACATGCAGCCAGTGTAAGTAGAAAAGAAGCTTCCTTGGTTCCACAGATCATGCCACCAAATCACGAGTGAGAACCCTGTGGTCAAAGCACAGAGAGGAAATGAACCCTTCATAAAAATGTTGTTTGCAGTTTTGCTGGTCAGGCACCTGAGGTGCAAGATTCACATTCAGTTTTTAGTGTGAAAATGAAGCATTATAGACTTGAAGCCAGGTTTGCTATATTGCACAAATGTCCTGATCATTTGAATGTAATCTATTCTGAGAATGACTCCTCCTTTCTTAAAGTTCTACCCCTATGGTCTATGTTGCGCACGACACATACCCTACTAACTAAACGAAATTCAATATAAACACATAAAATTACAATAAATTGCAGTAAAAGGAATGCTTGGCATTAAAAAGAACAAACTGGGGATCCAATAGCAACTGGCTAAAGACATACTATTTCTTGAACATACTCATGAACCCCTTCAGGTGGGAAGACCTGAACAATAAACCAGGATGCTCACCCTCCTGCTATTTTCCCTTTTTCTTCTTTCAAACAAGTTATTTTAGATAATCCCCACAACAGAGACACTACTTAGTGTATAATAAAGGTTTAATACCAGGGTTTGAACATATTTTATTTTGCTAAGACTTTGCAATCTATTATGTGATTGAATTAAGATATGTATGTATGCCTTTTCTTTTTCTTTCCTTAAAGAAATAGTACAATTCTTACAATATGGACAGCATCGACTTTAAAAAGAAAACCAAAAAACCCACTTGTCTGTCAATTTTCTTTAAAAACATTGTAGCTATTAAAAATAAGTAAGAGCAAGTAAACAGAAAGGAAATTATGTTGAAAAGGCAGACAAAGAACAGCAAAAAAAAGGGGGGAGTTTAACATTATTTTCTGTAGAACCAGGCCAGCTGGAACCCTCTAACACCACAGAGAAATTACAGTCAGACTTTTAAAAATCATATGATTGGTACCACTCACCATATTTTTCAGTATGTAAATTGTCAGTGCAGGTCGCTAAAACAGAGAAGTACTGTAATGCTTTCAGAGTAGATGGCACAAAGATTAGAGATCACAGCTACAAAACCCTGAGCCATTGCCAGGATTTAGATAATAAACCTTTCAGCTAATTTGTTGACTCCAGTGTTTCAGGATCCTTTAGCCTTGAAGAAACAAAATGGGGACACTTAAGTAAATCCTCTGTAGCAACCACTGAACTAAATGAGGCTTTTAACATTTAAAACAAGTTATGTGCCTCATCCATAGTTATGCTGGAACTACTGAATTATCATTCCTCTCTCAATGTATGTGGTTGGCCTCCTTTGTCTTTCCTAAAACGTAAGTCATAAAAAGAAGTAAAAATTAACAAGTTATGTTAGTAAGGTCATTCAAGTCATCCAGACCTATGACAGCACCTGAACTAATGATAAATTCCCTTCCCTCAACACCAGACCAATTTCCTTTAATTTGAAGGTGTTCACTTCCAAAAAAAAAAAACCAAAAAAACAAAAACCACAACAAAACCCACCACCACCACCACAAAACCCCCCCCCAAAAACATAAAAAAAGCAAGCAAGTTTCATATTCTATTCTTAATCAATGCACATAATCTAAGCAGAATTGTTACATAATGGTTCCAGACTACCAAATTCACTTTAAATTCAGGTTAGGTTTTGTACCAAAGATATATAAATATATTATTGATAGTTACTTGTTATCAAATTCATGTCTGGCATATCTACATGTAGATAAACATTTCCCACTAATACATGGACTTCGTGCTTTTCAAGGGATAAGAATTTTGCCATCTGCCTTAATCTCCTTAAAAACAAACTTTCATCTGTAAACCACAAAAAGCACTGGAAACTGTGAGTATCATCTAATAAACCAAATGTTTAACCAACTAACTGAGCAATAATTTCTTTGCTGTTTTGAGTTTAACCAACCAGAAAACTGAAAAGCTTTGATTAGGTTTCTCCACAAGATACCTCTGTGATCAATGATTTACTGTGGATGATAAATGAATATAGCCTTTCATTATGTATGGCATTCAACAGCCACAAGAAAGATTTTGAATAAATGGAAAGTTATTTCATACCATATTCAAAGCCTCACACAGCTACGGCACAGATGAAAGCCACATTCAATACTTGAAAAAAAAAAAGAAAATGAGACCCTTGCTTGGTATTATGCCTGCCCAGGATTACCATCTTTATAAATAAAAAACCCTTCAAAACTCTTCTTGAAAACATCATCCAGGGACTGGACTTAAGTAGGAAAAAAAAATCTAAGAAATCAATTTAAAAGGATGAAAAGATGTAAGATTTATATTTGGTATCATGGTGTTTAGTGCCCTTCAAGAGGTCATTTGTTAAAGATGGCAATTATAACAACAAATGAGGTAACTGTAAGGAGAGGTGAAAACTCACTCCTAAGTCGCTTAACAGGTTTGCTGGATGTGTCTCTTCCCACTTTCCTCCTCAGATATTACGAGCCTAACATTAAAATCTTTTGCTTCCAGCTACTTAATAAAAGCAACAGCTCTGGACTTTTTTCAAAAACTGTCAAATATATTTTTCACTTTATTACATTCAATATTTCCCAATTCAAAAGAGCAAAAAATACTAAGAGAGTTTAAATGTTTTGTTTCAAGCCCAAGCTAGCAGTATAATGGATCCTTTACTTATCATGGCAAAAGTGTGCAAGATTTCCAACCTGGCCCTGCAGAATCAACACCATTTTTCAAACTGCAGCAATACTTTCTATTTAACTTTTTTGATGAAATTTACAATACACACAGGAATTTAGACACTTGTCAAGGAGTAATATCTACATTGAATAAGAGTAGTCTGCTTGTGACAGACTCCTCTCCTAAAAAGCTCAAGGTCACATCAAGCCAGTGCTTACTTACAGGGACAGAGGTCCTCTGCCAGGAACTCAAAACCCCTCAGTAATTCAGTGAGCTATTTGCTTTGTATCTGTTTTTATACCTGGTTTGAAAAAAAAAAAAAATGGAGCCACTCAGAGGTGTCAGTTAAAATATCCTTAACTACGACCAGATGGTCTACACCAACAATGCCCTCTGACTTTCTGGCAGGAGATAAACATGCCTCTGCTACTGTATTTTCTATGGTCTGCACACATCGCATTTTAGAGATAAGAACAATTTGACATGCAGTGTAATTGCCTACCAAAGTTCAAATACAGGAATGTTTTGCAGAACAACCCTTCCTTAGCATATTAAATATAATTTAGAACCCAGAGGAAGAATGGTTTTAAAATTCAAAGAGGGCACTCTCTGGAGATCTATAAAATTGCTGACTGAAAAACTAAAAATCTTTGAAGTTGCCTTATTATACAGAAAGTTTTAGTCTTGTGTAGAGTATTTCTTTTTTTCTGAAGAGAAAACTCTATATATTGTAATGACATTATGGCATGTGTATCACTATATAGATTTAGCCTTCTGAAGGAGTTTCTTGTTTGCCTTAAAAGAACTTATGCCATGAAAAAAGTACTAGTACATAAAAAAATACTACTTAACACTACGGAGTCAAGTGGTTTTATCCACAAGTTATTAATGCAACTTAATAAAGTTTCACCAGCCATAGTATTTGTAATTTAGTAGGGTTTGGATGAGCATGGTTCAGACTACAGGGTGGGTATTAGATGCAGGAAATACCCATTGACTACAGATGGTACCTGACCCATCAGTGACATTATTATTCATTTGTGCAAAATGGAAACTTTTTCCCAATGGAAAGGTAGAAATGTGGTTATTTTCTATACAAGATAAAATTATGCCCAGAAAAGAACAGCGTTCACAAAAGAACCTACTACATTTGAAAGAACAATTTTCATCTCTTCTCAATACTTTTTGTAAAAGTAGGCAGTTGCATGAGAAGCCACCCATGCTCTGCCACCACCTGCCAAGCCCAACAAAAAAGAAAACTTTGAGGATTGGAATATTATGAAATAGCAGTAACTCCAATAGGTAGCACAGATCTGACATGCTTGCTGCCAGAACATACTGGTCATACATACGAGACTCTTGCTTGATTCCATTTTCAAAATAATGGCAGCCGAAAGCAACAATCAGGAAAGTCATTATGTCCCATTTAAGATCATTTTGGGGATTTGAATTTGTCTCTGACAAGACGTCCCTATGAAATTTGAGGAATACATTTGTTTCTCTTGAATTCCTAATCATAAATCAACTGAACTGAACCCAGCCATGTGTTCCTGGCAATTCTCGTCTGAATTCAGGTGGAAGAAAGGCAGCAGAGTTCACATTGCCTGCAGACAGTGCTACCAAATCCTCCCCATCACATACACACAATAGGAGCAGAACGGGTCATTCTGATTGTATTCATTCTTATTTCAAAGGAACTAATTTCTAAAGACTAAAACCTCTAGAAGGAAAAAAGCAGAGGTTGCCTGCTCAGCAGCTCTGCTCCTGAGTGACCTTCAGCCTGTTACTGAACAGCATCATCCCTCCCAGTGCTACTGGAATGGCAGTGTCATAAGATCAGCACAGCTTTCCCTGAGGCAGGAATTTTGTGAGGTGAAATTACCAAGACACATGCAGTAACGGTGGCAGTGTAAACACTAAAGCATGCAGGTAATAAAATAAATATCCCTTTGTCATTTTCTGTAGAAAGCAGAAGTCGTGTATTGTCAAGCTCACTTATTCATTACGTTTTTCTTCAGAGAAAAAAATACTGAGAATTTTTATAAAGCGAGGCTTGTTAATGAAACATGTATTAAACATTGATTACAAGGAAAATTAGGATATTCTAATTTTCTTTTTTTAGACTGAGCTTCTGAAATATTAACATACCAAGCAGCAACAAAGTAAATCTTGGCATTTCCATCCACTGTCATGCAGGATATGAGCCCCTTTCTAGAAACAGGATATAAATGCTCCTTGTGTTTTGGGGCACAGAATAGAAACTGGAGCAGAGTTCATTTTCTTTATAGTAGCAGCTACAAAGCTGCATTTTGGATTTGTGCTGGAAGCAGAGTTGGTAACACAGGGATGTTCTCCTTACTGCTGAGCAGTGCTTGCACAGCATAACGAGGCCTTTTCTGCTTCTCCCTCTGCCCCGCCACTGAGGAGGCTGGGGGAGCACAAGGAGCCGGGAGAGGACACAGCCGGGACAGCTGGCCCCAAATGACCTCAGGGGCCATACCACAGGGTGTCATGCTCAGCAGCATAAAAAAGCTGGGAGAAGAAGGAAGAGGGTGACATTTGGAATGATGATGTCTGTCTTCCCCAGCCATCTCTTGCTGGGGGTGGCTGAACACCTGCCGAAGATGGGAAGTGGTGAATTTCTTCCTTGCTTTGCTTTGCTCGTGTGCTTTTGCTCTCCCTATTAAACTGGCTTTTCTTCCACCCACAAGTTTCTCCCTCTTACCCTTTCAACTCCCATCCCATCACTGGGGGAGAAAGAGCAGCTGCAAGGTGCAATAGTCTGGGGTTAAACCACAATAATCAAGCAGGGAGGAATGCCTCGTGTCAATGACCTCTGAGGCTGGATGGTGGCTACCAGCCAAACCACAGACATGCCAAGGCCAGGACGGGTCCATTATCCAGACATGCTCAGCTTCACCGTTTAGCCACTATTTTTCCTCCTTTGCTAGGCCTTAATGCTGGTAGTGCTGCAGAGCTTCAGAGGAAAGACTGCAAGCTGGTGTGCAGCAAATCTGCAGAGAAACAGGGGCTGCTGGAAGAAACCTGCTCCTGCTACTCCCCTCTAACTTTCCACCTGGGCAGACAAGAAGGAAAGTACTCAGCAAACCAGGAGAACTTTCAGTGCTGCCTCTGGAACAGAGCATCCCAACAACAGACCTGCCAACAGCAGGCGGCAGGGGGGCTGCTGCAGGTGCAATTGCCAGCTGAGTGCCCAAAAAGCACTTGGAAACCAACAGCTCTGCATTCGACCCAGTCTTCACCTTGTCAAAGGGACAGCACTACTGTCTTTGTGACTTACACGTTAGTTACATTTCACTGTCAGAAAAATCACTGACTCCACACTTCGGTCTCATCCCTCTACCCCTCCTGATACCTTGTTCAATTCTCTAAACATCTCAGAAACAAAAGGTTTTGTTGTTTCAGTATAATGATATGGTAGCTTATTCAAACACTGTTTATATCATGGCACAGAGGCAGACAGCTCAACAGAGGCAGACAGCTCAACTCACAAATTTACTGCTTTTTTCGGTAAAATTTGGCAGCCCAAGGTGTGCTCCATGGTGCACATATTCAGTCATTTTATTAACTGAGTCAGCTAATCTAAGGTTACCTTGGACGTTTCTTCATTCCCTTTGTTACAGACTATTCGAAATAAAATACTGCCACCCTTGATATTTTCACACTGTTGCTATTTACTGGCATTTCTCTCCTCATAACTGCACAGCTAAATAACTACATTTATATAGAAATTGATTGTTCAAAAGTCAGACCAGCCCTCCAGTGAAACAGTTTATCTCACTTTTGTGCAGGGAATTGATATATGAACATAGTTATACTATGACTGGAGTAATCACTCTATAAACTCATTATCATTATACGTTTACCTATGCCTCTAATGAGGTTTTTTCCCCAGCTGTATGTAGTAAGTTCCTTTAAATGCCAGTACATAGATCAGGAAATAAAAAATGACCAGTCTCACTTTTTCCAATAATACCAAATCATCTTTTCCTTCTTGGTTGTCTTTAATGCCTTTCACATTTATTAGAAGTGAGACACTCATTAATTTTATTTATTTTACCAACTCCAGGTGTTTCTAAAAAGAAAAGAACAGCTCTGAAAAATATCCTCATCATGTTTTGCTTATTGATGAAATGTATTGACTTTTCCTTTTAGAAGTTTTTGCCCCTTTACTCCCCCCTCCACTACTTAAATGATCTCTGTGGTAAATTTAATTTGGATTTCAACCTGCTAAGATGATTTATATTTTTCATACAAAATAATACTTACATTTTGAAAAAGGGAAAAAGCATAAAACCTGGTTTAGAGCTATGCTATTTCATTTTACAGAGAAAAAGTAAGATTCAGTAACAAAATAATGCCTTATTACATCCAATTGAAGAGCTGAAACCCACAGTTCTCCAGCCTTAACATGTTCCTACTTAGTGGGGAAGAAAACTTCGCAAAATATCTGACTGATATTTTAAAGAAACTGTTAAGTTAACTCCATAAAGTGAGGGAATCTATGTACTTGTAGTTTAAAATACTCTTCATTTACTTCATACAAGTCTGAGTTCAAGATACATAAAGAAAGAAACATCAACTGCACTTAACCTTGGCATTGCTTTCAATTTATTTTCTGCTAAATCTGCAAGCATTCACATGGGACTTACAGTGAAATGGCTTAATTTGATTTGACAATTTTTTTAAAATGGACCCCGATGAAATAGAGATTAATACAGCTATGTTATCATTTTAAAGTTAGCACAATGACTAAACATCTCAAGTCTTAAAAATAACATTAGGGAAGACACACTCTGCTGTTTAAAGATTGCATTATTGATTTAAATCCATGGTTTTTAAATCCATGTTCACATTAACTTGTTTCTATTATTCCTTGAATTAAAAAAACAAAACAAAACAAACAAACAACCCAAAATGAATGAAAGCAGATATCTCTGGGCCAAAAGTCCAGTGAAACCTGAGCTAGAAATCAGCATTTTAGTCTTAACATGATCTAGGTTAACATGATCTAAGGTAAAGCATAAAAGTAATTACTTAGGTTTGTCCTTAGCCATTTTGATATGTCAGCTCCTGGCTTTAACTTAGCCTAATTACAAGCTAAATGTTAAAAAAGACAAAAAAGAAAAAAAGAAGAAGAAGAAAAAAAAAAGAAAAACCACCACAAACCAAACAACCAAGAAACTTAAACTCATCTTGGCTTCTAAATTAGGAAATTGACATTATTCCACTGATTTTAGAATATATTTCTTGCATTATGAAGCATATGGCTACTACACAAAAATAATACAAATAAGTATATCTGCATTAATTTTAGCAGTCAGACAGGTAAAAATATTTTTTGTATTCCAAACAATGCTTTTCAAGAGTCTCATCTTTTGATGGTAACCATACACCCAAGAAAATTGTTCATCATCTACAAAAATATCTTCTTGGCTTCATAAAAAATGGTTTTCCCAGATACTAAATACAAAATTATGCCTTATTTAAACAAACTCAATCTGCCAAGATTTACAATTTAATATAAAGGTTTCTGTCTCTAGAGCCGTATCACAGAAAATTAAATCCATCAATCCTGATTTTTTTTTCCTTTGAAACTTCAAAATCTACTCGAGTCAGGAAAAAGGGTTTCAAGCAATTAGAAGAGTTTTGCATATCCATCCCTGCTAATAACCTGAGTCCCAGAGCGCTATGGAAGGGAATCAGTGAAGTAAATAAGTAATATGGGTGTGGCACGGAAGAAATGCTTTCTTCAACACCCTCCTGGAGCTCGCTTTTGGTAGCCCCAGGCCTTTCTCTCTCCCCCTGTCCCTCTGCTTTCTGTAGTTTGCTTTCATCAGTTCTTACAGTCTCACAGAAAGAGAATCCCTGGTAGTAGGTTTGGAACTCTTCCCCCACGCTGTACTTGGAAACTGGATTAGCCCTTTTCCTCCTCAGCTCCACAGGCTGGGCAGCCCACCTCAGGAGCAGCACAAACCCGAGTGTCACCATCACCTACAGAGCTTGGATCCATCCAGAACTGCAGCTCTCAAAGGCATGCTCTTGGAAGAACAGCACATACGGAATCTCATCAACAGCATCCATCTGGCACAGCTCCATGGTGACTAATGCGTGTCTGGGATGAGCAGAGGCTGAGAGATGACTGAGCTAAGACAAGGCTCTAGAGGGATTTTATTGATGTGCCAGGGAGGGAGGGTAGACGCCACAGAACACAGAAACAAACTCTTCTCAGTGTTACCCAGTGAAAAGACAATGAAACCACACTGAAGTACATGATACTCCATTTAAGCACCTCTGGTTTACTGTGAGGGTGGAAAAATATTGTAACAGGTTGCACAGACTATCCACTATTTGAAATACTCAGAACTCAGGTGGAAAGCCCTGGACAACTTGATGTAACAGATCAGCTTGAGAGGAGACTGCACCAGAGGATCTGTAGAGGTGTCTTCCTACCTTAACAATTCTCTGATCAATGAAAAGATCAGTTCTCTGACAACTACAAGAGTTCCCACTGTAAAAACAAACAAAGAAAAAACCAACATCCACACCAACCTCTTCTCACCCAACCCAGAACAAGATCTCCCAAAATGAAATCAATTCTAGAGAAGAAACCTCTACTGAAGCCCAGCATATTTCCTCAGTCTCAAAGTATAATTGTTAACAATCATTCAGCACCATGAGACACAGATGAGGAAGGAAAAAAAAAATAGATATCCAAATCTGAAAAAAACATCCTCTGCTTTGTAAGTAAAATGCTCACATGAATCACGGAAATGAATAAGAGGTTCCTTTACTTCTTAAAGAAATCTAGGATCTCTCTCTCTGTATATGTAAATATATTGTTTTCTCCCCTCCATGCCCCAGAGCTTGAGGAGGTCTGGATTCATCACCATTGCTTTCAAAATAACTCACCTCACTTAGAGCCATACTACAACAAATAAATGACATAAATGAAAATGCCATGTATGAGCGGATTATATTCCATTTTCCCCCTTTTTTATAAAAACATTTGAGGACTTTTGACCTTTTTATCCTATTTTGATTGATACAGTAAATTGCACCCTGAGGAGATAAAAAATAGGAAACGAGCTAAAGCAGAGACAGAGGCAAAGCAAAAGATTGCATACAGCTTGGAGAAAGCAATTTACAGCTAAGCAGATGGTTGTAAAAAACAAGCCATTTTTTCTTGAGTCTAGCTGATGTGATCTGTACTAATTCACTACTGGAAAGGAACTACCAAACCCATCAGTGCAATAAAAGCATTTGTAGAACATTACACCTATTTTTTTACAACCACCTCTGTCAGCAGCTTACTGAATTCTTCCTCAAGACACTTCAACAATCACTGTATATGGAGATGAGGATTTCAGAAAAAGGAGGGCCTTTGAAGATTTGTAAAAGGGAAGCAAGCAGCACTAGTTAGATTACAATGAAACGAACAGCAAAACCACTTGTGAAGTTCACTATGTGTAGCTGAGCTTATCCAAGCCCTAGGCCCTCCCTGGGAAGAAGAAACATGCACACAGGACAAAAGTTCCTCCCAGCAAGTGGAAATGAAAATAGGAATTAGTCTCAGGACTGCTCTTTTAAGGTAGAACCTTAGCTTTTTTCACCTCCACCTTAGTGTCCAGCTAGTATCCAACTACTATCTTAGTGAAACGGAGAACCAAATTGATTGCATAGCCTTTCTACTGCTCCTGTATTCCCAGTAGGAAAGAATGCTCTCTGCGGTTTCCATTCCCAGGAGAGGGTCTGTGGATACCTGTGGATAGTGTGTGATGACACCTGGGTTTTACCTGGGCTCATACACCCCCCAGCTCACCCACCCACAGCAGGACTAACAGATAAACTGCTCTGTTCTAGGAAACTGAAGCCTGCCTAGCCATCGAATGCCAACGCAATGCAAGTCTCACACGCCTTAAGCCTGCAGTCTGTTTTTTCATGCCCATCTCTCTAACACCACTGTAAAACTTCTAAAACTCTAGCTGACTTCCAGCCACTGCAGCTGAGACTACCAAAAAAAGCTCAGCACAACCTTGCTTATCTTCAGGAGGACTAACAGCAGTGCTCTCAAAAGACTTTTTGCACTCTAATCCCCTTATCAGTTTAGCACTTACTCTTTCTCCCCAGCCCACCATAAATGTTTACGTAACCCCTAGATGTCACAAAGTTTGCCTAATTCAATTTTAAAAGGACAGTATTACCCCTTAAGCACTCTGCATTACTTCCAGATGCAGCCACAAGAGCTGCTGTCTGGTGGTGGGATTTCAGTTAATTAAATCAGTGTTTCAGGTTTTCTGGCCATCTGCTGAGACAATAAAATTTCCTTGCTACAGCAGAGAGGAAATGTGCCCATCTGAGCTGTATTTACCAGTGCAATGCCTCCTGAGTGAAACCAGTTCTTCACTTTCAGCTTTCTTGACAAGCAGCCTGGCAAGACCTTCCTGAGAGGAAGCAGCTCAGGCCAAGGCTACTCAGGCTACAGTTCAGGCTATGGCTACCTCGATGTTTTGGCACACCAAGAGCACAGTATTTAACCTGGAAAGCCTGCAGGTCACAGGGGCAAATCTCTTAAGTTGGAATGAAGTCTAAAAATTAAAGCATACTGTGGACCCACACCTCTCATGGGAACATCAAGTTTTGGGACTCCAATAAAAATGCAAAGATGTAGACAGCCATCACCAGAGCTATGGTCTGATTTTAATGCCTTCTCCTACAGCCTATGCACTGTGAGGCTGAGCACTTAGACCACTCTGAACTCTCAATAATTGCAATCATTTCCTTATGTGCTGCAGGGTGGAGCAGGCTTCTCTTCCTACTTGGTGTGAGACGGAGCTCTTTTCATAAACCAAAGAACAAATTTTAAAAAAGAAAACTACAACTGTAGAGAGAATGAAATAATCTGGTTTTTGTCTCTTTTTATGCTAGCACTGTTGTAGTTGTTTGGTACTTTTGTAACTTTTGTTTGCCTGTGTGCACCTACTTGAGCTCTGAGTAAACACAGGTTTTGCAACTATAAATAAAACATACATGAAATATGTTGCTGTCTACAGTTTCAACTCCCTCTGCATCTTCCTAATCTTCTGCATTTTATGCAGCCTATGTTCTGTAAACACAGATCCTGGGGCAGTTCAATACTCCTGTGGATGCTCCAGCAGAAGAGGACTGCTGTCATCTCTAACTATTTTAAAACTCTGAACAGATGTTCGACTGCACAGCATAACAAATAACTTCAGACGAGTAAGATGAGATGATTTTTCCAGGATATTCATGAAGTTCAACTAAGGTTTTTTTTAAAACCCTGAAACTGTTCCAAAGCCAAAACTTGAATTTTTCCAATAATGTGGATATTCTATAGCCTACATGAATTTTTCATTGCCCCTAAGATACTATTCTCTAGTGATAGATCCTATAGAGATTACATAAATGTCTTTTAAAATATAGAGTATCACTGAAGGTCCCAAAATGATGGTTTCAAAATTATTGATTTATATCACAAAAGAAACACCATTTTTCTGCATCTGAATTATTATTCCTTATTTTCAGAGCTCTAATATGTGAAGGTCTAACAGCCAATGGAACAGGCACTTGGCCTCAGAGGATGATCTTGTCACACTCTGAGTTTATTTTCTTGCTCTATAGAAGCACTCAAGCACATCTACCTTTCAGTGTGAACTTTCAAGAGAGGCACTCCCACAACAAAATTTAAGTGATTTTTGGAAATGCTGGATGAATAACATCCAGCATTAAATATCACAAAGTATTTCCTATTTATGGACTCTATCCCAAAGCTCCACTGGACAAACTACAGCTTCCCTGAGGAAAAAAACAACTCCAAACCCCCCTCCAATTCTCAAAACTTGATGCAAACGTGTCCAGCACCCATTTATCCTGAGAAGTGCATTGTGCACATTTATACAGGCAGGGAACTCCCCTCTGCTTCAGAGAAGATGCACAAGGCTCCCCTCAGTAACAAAGACTCAGTACTATTGAAGTCATCCACCTAGGCCTTACTCTTAATCTAGGATCTAAATGGACTCTATTCTAGGGCCTTAATCTAAGATTTAAGTGGACTGGAGTTCACAGCTATTTCCTTACTTATTTCTGAATTTTATTTGAGAAGAATAACCTATGATTTCTAATATTTATGATGCAATTTACCTTGTGCAGGTAAAACAGAAAATTATCATCATTGTCGTCTAAGCTCAGCCGCTCTCTAGTGCTTAATCAGTAATCTTTTCTTTTCCTTAATGGAAAAAAAGAGTCATGTTTACGTGTTTTACGTGAAATACTAGGCGTATTGATGAAAAATGGACTGAGATAATGCCACCAGGCCTAAAATACACAGATTTGAACCATGCAAAACATTTTAAGTCATGTTAACCAACTCAGTGAAGATGGTTTCAGAATGAATACAGGGGTATAGAAGCTCAGAAGTGCACACTATTTTGGGGCTGTAAGATAATTTCTCAGAACACCTTTAAAGTATTTACTTTAAAGCAACAATAGGCCCAGACAATATAGAAAAGATTCCCAAGAATGCTACAACTTCTAGAGCCTATTATAGAGCCTTTTATTTAGAAAACATGGGGTTTTTTTGAGAATGCTAACATCATCACTTTTTTTTGTCTTTTGTAACAGAGAGATTCGCCCTGCTGAAGATAATTTAAATTAAAATGTCACATGTCATAAGGTTCATGCCACTGTGGCTTCTAGGGTATCAGAGGCCCAAGAATAAGTATCAACAGATTTTCCTCATGGAGGCTGATATCCAGAAACAAGCCACAGTCCATGACTTATTAGACATACACAGAAAGACAGTAAGAATATTGAAATATAAATACCTAGAATGAGGGTAGAAAGCACAATCAAACACTGGACTATCATTTTCAGCTGTGACTGACCACAAGTTGCACAGTTGGCTTTTCTAAAACAGTAATTAAGAAAAATCTAAAGGTGCTTGCAGCATGTCCAGTGATAGCCTTATCATGGGCTGGGAACCTTCTAGAACAGTTCCAGGAGATCACGTGCCAAGAACAGCTGGATAAGAACCAGCCACCCAAACACTTCCAGTAATTCAAGCATGCATTCATACACTTTCGTTGCTTTTTAAAATATTTACTCATATCTTAAATGAAAAAAAAAAAAACAGAACAGGAAAACAACATGTCACAGACAGCTGGATTCTTCCCTCCCCCCACCCCAAGCCTACATCACTGAAAAATCTGCTGTTCTTTATTCGTTTTCAAATGCAATATGGATACACAGAAGTGCGGATTTAGCGCACAGAGGAAGTAATCTAAGAAAAAAAAGAATGGTGGGAGACCTCCTTTTTCCAGATAAATCCAGGAATAACTAATGATGAAGCTTTTTTTCTCATTCTGATTTGAATTAATCCTATCATCTGCTAAGAGCCACTCTCAGAGCAGCAATCCCCTTGTTCTTTACTCCCGAAAGACCATCATCACCTTAGGCAGAATGAGACTTTGCTCTCTGTCTCAGCACTAACCAGGAATAACAGGGGAAAATGCAGCACAGAGTGATTCTCCATTGCTACTCCAAAATCATCACTTGTCTATAAAGAAAATGTACTTTGTCGTTTACTCTCTTTCTTAGGGATGACAAAGTATTTTAAATACTTTCTGAGGAAAAAAAATAATCCCAACAATAAATCCTTTTATGTGCTTCACAGTTTTCTTACAACTTTTTCAATCAGAAGTCTCCAACTCAGAAGTTCCACTTAAATATGAGGCTGGAGAACATCCTCTCAGTTTTTCCCCATGCCAATTATGAATTATTGACATTCTTGCTCTGTAAGAATTTGTAGGGAGTCACAAAATAAGACAAGTGCAGACATGTTGATTTATGGATTCCTGAATTCTGGAGTTACCAATCTGGATAGAAGAAGACAAAGAAAAGAATCACCTCACTGGCAAATGCTGCTGGCAGAAGGACTGACGTGGTCATGAGAGCATCTTCTTTTCTCCTTTCCAGCACTGATTTTCTTGATTAAACTACTTGAACACCAGTTTTGCCTGTATCAGTGCTTTCATTCAGCCTTGGGCTTTTCTTTTAAGTCGTGTGACAGTGTAATTATTGCTCCATGCTCCAATTATTTAAATAACACAGGTACCTCAATGTAGAAGATACAGCCATTATATCAATGGTTCTATCATTTTATCAATTATATCCAGATGGATTCACAGGCCAAGAAAAGAAACTGCAAATTCCATTGCATTCCATTCCCTTAAAATATCTGGTAGATGTGCCCTAAATTCTGACATTGATAAGAGACGGAAAATAAAATAAAAGTTGTGTCTGAGCACCTTATCATTTGCTTACTTAAAAAAAAAAACTAAACCCAAAACTTATCCGAATGAAAGGAAAGCAAAAGTAGAAATCTCGTTTGGGCAAAATATGATTTCTCTGTCTCAGTGCTGTATTTCTGGTGGTAAATTAAATGAAAACCAAATACAAATCAAACTGGCAATATGGAAGACTGATATCCAGTAATCAGGAGAATCCCCTTTTCCAAGGGTTCCCCAGAATTTCACCACAGACCCAAGGCAGCTGAGCCTCCTGTGCATTGCAGCAGGGCTCTGCATGCCTGGGAATGATGAGAATTACATGGCAATTGCACCAAACACAGCCAGGCTGCACAGTTAATATTAATTTGGCATTTTACCCATGGCACATGCAGCACCATTTTCACCAGCAGTTCTAGCTGGAATTTAAACTGACTGTCATATATATTTATGTATATTCATATATACACACACACTGCAATTTGAGAGCACATAACTCTTGCACATATCTCACAGATTGGAAAAAGGAGAAACATCCCTTGTGTAAAGGACTAACGTCTCTGGCTTGCAAGCCATCAACATGGCTGTAAATGATTTAAAGACTTCTGCAATTCTGCAGCAGGCGTGTAGGTTTACATACCCAACTTCCATTAAAAAAAACCCCAAACCACTGAACTGAGAAATATTACCCTATCATTGTCTTCAACAGAATATAAAAATACTTCAGCCTGTATTCTTTCTTCTTGAAGAAAACACTTCTATAAAGTGCTCACAATTTAGTCTGCAGAAAAAAATTTTCAACAACCAGCCCTCACCATCTTCTGTTAAATAAACAACAGGTCCAAACAAGAAACCACCGTGATGGAACTATGCATAATTGATTTCTCTAAGGCTGGTGCTAGAGTGCCAATCATGGTTTACTTCTAAGAAAATGAAACTTTTACATATGGTAGAAGCAGAAGAACTGAACGTGCTCACAGCCTTTAGAGAAAAGGCAGAGGGGGAGAGACAAGTAACAGGAGTTTCATGTCAGTCAAGCCACCTGAGATTCACCTCATGGTGCCCGTTTCACTGTTTGTTTAATTTTCCAAAAGATTATTTTCCATCAGCTTCCACAAACATAAGAGAAATAAAGGACTTAATGATGTTGAATTCGTGTCACTACACATGGATTGCTTTCATTTTGGCATCTCTGCAACATGACACTGCTAAAAAGCGAAAATTACTTCAGGACAATTAATTAATCCAAAGAAACGCATGAATAACTTCCTTCTTCACTGACAACAAGCAGACCCTCAGAAATTCAGAACATCTAAAACAGCCTCAGTTTCAAACTGAAATAAATATTTGGCAAAGATACGAAAGCTATAAATATTTGATTGTTCCACCATTTCTGCTTTTATCAGTTTCTATTGATTACCATGGATGTATCAATAAAACACACCGCTGATTTGATGGTGGCTGTTACACTTTTGTGGGTTTATCATGAGATGTTATTCCATGTGCAGCACACGCAGGAGCTAACTGAAAGACAGCAACGCCAGGAAAGTCACCCACATGGAACTGGTTAATGCCCTTTCTGCAGCTGAGAACCACGGGAGTGTATTTCTCTGAAACACCCACCACGTTCAGCATTAGGGGGAAGGAATGGATAAAGTTGAAAAATGTAATTCCCCATGGGCAGAAAGGGCTATAATCATGCAAAGAATAGATTTTACAGTCAGAGCAACAAGATCCTGAAGTGAGAATGAATACTCCACGCTATTGTCCATGTACGGGATAAGAAAAAAAATGTTCTTAGATGAAAGAAGTATTCAGACTTCTTTATATATCAATGATATTAACAGATACAGAAGCTGCACTTTATAGAGAGAAGATCCTGCATCCTGGCAGAACAAAACCTTTCAACATTACAGATCTCTTTTAAAAAGTTACAGTTTATCTGGATTTCTTCAAAGCATTTTATGTAATAGCACCTGACATACTTATTAAAACTTTCCTTATGTGGAAAGTTACTACTCCTCCTCATATATTAATTTGATTAAGAGGTGCCTCAGACTTTTGTAAGTAAAATCACTTAGGTTTTCTGCCTGACTGGCTGTTTTTTATTTTTTGCGTTTGATTGGAGAAAGAAAAAGATGGCTACTGAGACGCTTTAAAAAGAAATAAAAATAATACTCAAAATTTTGATGATGGGAAACAATCATGGCAGAACTAAAGCAGGTGTGTTTGAAGGAAACTGGAGCTAGGTTAATAGGAAATTATAAAAGTTTTCAATTCTAACTGAATAACAATTCTGAATAAAATTCAATTCTGATTAATGCACCTTTTTGTATCTCTGAAGGAGAAAATAATAGCATTAAAAAGCCTGTTCTCCACACTGGAACTACTATACTGACATAAGAAAGAAATCACTTGCATAAAACCATGTAGACAATAACAGCAAAAACTGCAAGGAGACTCAATCTCTTCTTTCCAGGAAGCTTCTCTAAGTTCTGTACTGCACAAATTCATAAAATTGGTACAAGGTTTACAAGACAGAATAATATTTATGTTTTATAGAAATGTTGGAAATAATCTATCGCTATGGAAAATGAAACAGATCACACTGCAGTTTAGCTAGCACTGTTTACAGTTACACAAACATTCAAAAGACATTTACTTGATGCATCTCATTCCAGTTCTAGATTACTCTTATCACACTTAGTTTCCATCCAGGAAAATCATGTCAGAATTAGTCCTTCAGACTGGGCTTATGGAAGTGGCTAAAAGATGATTTGTTCATTATCACACTCTGAGGACATTATAGAAAATAGGCACTTAAAGTTATAATGGAGGTTTTAGTTGTCAATGCCCTTAGACAAGAATTTTACAGAGACAAAAAAATGCCATCAACTACTTCCAAAGCAGCTGATTCCATAAAGTAAATTAAATCTTAGCCTGAAAGTCAAATCTAATTCAGAGAAATTTCAAGAGGTAGTCAAAGACCCAAAAAGTCTAATCTGTTAATACGAAAAGCCACTGATGAGAGTCGATCATTACTGATCTGTCATGTCAATTAAAGCTGAAAACATACTTAACCACTGTGAAATAATCCCATATCTTCAAAATAAATTGCCTTCCTGAGTCAATATAAATTCAAAGAGAAGCCTAATTTAAAGATGATTTACTTCAGGATCCCTAGAACACGGATATTTTCTCTGTGCTTTTGGTAAATTCAGTCCTGCTAAAACACAGAAGGAAAAGGTTAATGCACACATGTCAGCTGACAGATTAAATCAGCTTTGCATCAAATGGCAAAAAGAATGGTTTTGTGACATTTTACAGTCCAGAGAAGGAAAAGTTTGAATAATCAGCTTCAGTGAGAGCAGGGGAAGCAGAAGAGGGAAGGCTAGGCATATGAGGAGGCATGAACCCTAGCAGATAACAGGAATAGTTATTAAAAAGAAAGAAAATTATGCTTGAATCTCTTTCTTAAGGAAAGAAAATGAAGTGCTGGAAAATATGTGAGAAGGAAAAATGATGGTACAAGGAAATAAAATTTGAACTTTAATGAAAAAAGAAGAAAAAGGAATCCATTGCAACACATAGAGGCAGTGAGAATCAATGAGAAGTCGATTTTCCAATATTTTGAACTGCAGACAGAATCCTTTCTTTTAGCTGAGAAATACTGAGGACCAAACTCATTAAAAACAAAAAGAATCATAAAGTCCTACATCAGTTCCACAGCTGTGACCTCTGAATAGACACAGCAGAACATAAGCAGAAAAAAATCTTTCATGAAATAGCTTGTTCTGTGTTCAGAAATAGCTATATTTAGGAATCAATAAAAGCACAAGTTTTCTGAAGGTAGATGGATCCCACCTCCACCAGCACACAAAGTGCTGCAAGATCAATGCTTCGGCCTCAGGTGCCTCCCAGAATCAGAGAAGGGGTGAGCTTGGGAGGGACCACAGCGGCTCATCCTGGAGCTCAGGAACCTTCATGGATTCACATTCCTTGTTCCCTCCACCAGTATGCAAAGTGAGTGAATTTCTGGAGGGTACGAATTTCTCATTTGCAAAATTGAGAGTTTAAGACCACCTGGTGCAGAAAGTTTTTTCCGTCCTACCCATTACACACAACCGAACTCAAGGTTTTTCTACGAAGTAAGAATAGCCTGGCTCCTACGGAGCCCATGCTGTTGCTTGGCTAAATTTGCCACAGGGGAATTTCTGCGTCCTTTAGTAATCCCAACAGATACAGAAAGATAGACATGGGTTTTGTCAAGGTTTGTTTCCCTTTCCCACTGACATTCAATAAAGTGAAAAAGTGACATATACTGGATTAGATGTCCTAATTCTATTGCAAGGCTATGAGTAGTATGGATTAAACATGTTATAGGGATGTAACAAAACAAGGTATGTCCCATAAAAATGGACCCATCTTGCATCTTATTCCTGTCATGAAAGCTCAAGAAAGTAATCACAGAAGATTTGGAAAATGTACTTTATAGTTCTCCAAATCATTCTTATTTACAATCTCATAGTCTAACTATAAAAGACCTTAAGAGCAATATTGTCAGTCCTGCTAGTATTTTTTTTCTTATTTTTCATCTCTAAGTAATGGAGAGTTCAAAATTTCTTAAAAACACCCCAGCTCTAGTTTTTAAGTTTGTGGTTTGCATTAACTGACTTCATCATTGATATTATTAACCTCTTACTGTTTTTCTCTTGACAAAAACCAGGAGTCATTTATGGCTATGCCACAGGGAAAAAAGAGAAGGTTCTTAACTGAAGAACTGTCACTTAATGTGGTGACACTGACTGTAATACTTCAACAAATTTTAATACAGTTTCCACATCTCTATCATCCTAACAAAAAAAGAGGGTGAAAATACAATCAATTACAGCTGTACTAAGAAGACAATTTTGCAAAATATTCATCATATTGACCCCTTGACCCTGCGAAAAGGAGTTACTTCACAAAATGAAGAATGAGTCTGGTGTCAAACTGATCCAAATACCTCTACAATGCAGAGGGAACTGGCTATTAATTGAACAAGAACAATGATATACACATTATATATGAACACCACCAGAATTCCATGCCTGAGCCCACTCCAGCCACCTCAAGGAACAAAACACCGAAAACAACCACAGAACTGAGAGAGAAGCAAGTCTTACTTGGCCAGACTATGAACAAAACAATCTAAGTCTGATGTCTTTCAGTGCAACATTCAATGACCAAGAGCCTGAACTACCAGCATTTACAAGCAGAACAGGCATTTTTTTGCTCTGTGAGCAATTTTATTATGATTTCAGCCTTGACCCCTCTGTTGTTGAATGAATAAAGGGCAGATAATTTTAAAATGGAAAGACAAAGTGAACGAATTAAAAACAAAGTAAATCTTTAATTAGGTAAGTCCTCTTTTGTTGCCTGGCTCGGGCAGAAGAGCCAGACCATATGTTTCAAGTGACTAAATCTGCCTTCAGGTTTCAGATGAATATGTCTCTGTGGGGCTGTTTCTGTCAATGGCAACATTTTTTTTACAGCTTAGAATTTGCTTGCTGGCAGCCACCTGCTAATAACCCCACTAGAAATTAGTAGGGTGCTTGGGAATTTGGACACAGATTAAAAAGTAATTGAGAGAAATGGACTAAGTCACATCTAGAAACCATTGTATCCACTTCAAGCTACCTCCTTCTTGTTTGGGAAATAATTTCTCTTTAGGACATTGAAGCCACCAATTAATGAGTAGAAACATGGGCTGTTTTCAAATCTGTAACTGAGCAGTTAGCAAACTCCATTTCCAATTCCTTCTCCACCATCACCACACACCACTTGTTTCAGGCATGTACAGACACTGCAGCAACCTCAGTGGTGAGGGCTACCACAAATGTAAAGCTGTAATAAATTCTGATCTCCTCCATGCCACTGCAATGCCACAGCACATCTAGAAGATGTAGAAATCTAACCATGACAGGATGCTCAGATAACGGTGGCTGAGCACAGCACAGGACCTCATCTGCCTCTGGAGACCCAAGATGCTCCCCAAATAATTCTGTCTCTCCTGGCTGAAGTCTCTTTTCATTAGCTCCTGCCAGTTACTGCACTCCTTTCAAATCTGTTTTGACTTGTTCAGCCTTGCACTGGGCCAGGGAGCAGCACTAACCAAAGGCACAATCCCATCACTGGGATTTACAGCCCTCAGCACTCAGCCAGCATCCTCTCTCCAGCCTCCCCCCACCAGAGACACCCTGTTTGTGCTTTACCTTCAGTCTCACCAAGCCTCATTTCTCACAGAGAAGATGCGTCAGTGACTGTGAACACCTGACAAAAAAGAAACTGTGGACTACTAAAAGACCATTGGAGAGCCTTGGTCTTTTGTCTTAATACTATTCAAAGAATATAGTGGCTTTGTAAATAACTGAAAAGGGCAGCTTCCACAGTATTTAGGTTTCATACAACTGCTAGTAAGTGACTGTAGTTTGAAATACAACTCCTGTGAAGTTCAGCAACCACCTCAGAAACCTACAAAGTTTGATGCTATAGGGTTTTTTCTTTTTTTTTTTTTTCCTGTTAAAATCTAAAGGGTTTATCCTCCTGTAATAGGTAATAATGAAAAAGAATTCTTTAAAGGTCAGCAGGAAATGGTCTGTTTTTACAGAGCCAATAAAATATAGCAGGTTTTTTATAGCCATTGATCTTTGAGGACTGAGGTAGCTATGGATAATATTTATTTTTAGCCATATTTATGTAATCATTTGTGCAACACCTGCCCACAATAAGGAGAAAAATCCCCACTGTTTCTGCAGTTTATATTGTTTTAATGATTGGACACAGTCCATTTGGGACAGTCAGTGGTTACACCAGCTCATACAGCATTAGGGTTTATTTCAGCAGATCACTACTGCCCTTTGGTGCGTAACCCTAAAAGAACGGAGACCATGGCTGCGTGTGACCCAGCCCTCATCCCTGCTGACTGTGACACTGCTGCAATGACCAGCCCTGATGAGACCAGTTTCCTTAAAGCGTGGCGTTACAGCACTCCAGAATTTACACTTCCACCTTCTCTTACTTCCACCATGACAATTAACAAATCTGAGAGCAGCAAAGTGCAGTTTGCTGAAGCAGAAGCGAAGTTCTCCACCCTCATGTTGGGAGGAAATTGAGGGCACGTAACATAGCAAAATATTTATCAGTTGGATCTGCTCTGCCTCCACTGGTATTTAGCACCTCCAGAAGGGGTAGGAACCCCTTGGTTCTAGTAAGAAGTGATGCCAATTGAATGTCCCTTCATTGCTGTGTACACTAGACTTCCTCTATGATTTTTCTTCATCATTTACTCTTTTTCACATTTGGAGACCTAGTGTACTCAAACACATCTGAAAAAGCAAACCTCACTTCTCAGAAGAGGGAATTTGGGTTACTTTTTGTTTAACTTGGAAGAAAGAAATGCATCTCCATACTTCGACAAATTCTTTTCGGAGAAAAGACTATTTATAATTGACACACAAAGAGCAGAGTTAAATACATGGATAAAAATGGGAACTCCACCTTTCTGAAATACAGATAGGCACATGGGTCATATTTAATGACACAACGAAGCCAGATGTAAATGACCATTTAAGGCCCCAAAGATTAAAATTGGGGTTTTGAAGCTCAGATCCCAGACTTTCTTTGACTGAATCGTGTTCCACTTGGTAAGTTTTAGAGGGAGTCAGAAACATGCCTTCATCTTCACACAATAGCAGCAGAGACAAAGAAAGAAAACTTTGAATGCTGTAGTTCATTTCTGTTATAAATCCTTGCACACAAAAGCTTATTCTTTGCTAATTATTGCCTTAGCTATGATGAAATGAATTCATTTGTAGTAGTAACAAAATATTTCGGTAACATGGCATGATTAACATTTAACTCCTCAGATCAGTAAACAGTGAAAATTGGTGCTAGAGTTTAAGTGGGTACTTAACTGAAAAGTAAATGAATACAGAACTTTCTCACTGCAGTACAACACATATTTCACTGCATTTGTACAATCATTATTCTTCAAAATACTGACATTAACAGCCATGCAAATGATGCCATCGTTCTCTGTCCCTTTATTGCTCCTTTCCTACATGATTTTCCTTGAATTGATAAATTAAACATACAAATTTTGTAGAAACTTTCACTAAGAATGTCAAAGATCTTTACAGCGTGAATTAATCAAATAACCAGAGCATCACAGTGAGCTATTTTATGCCAGGATGTAGCAAAATATGAATGCAAATCTGGAATACATATAAAGGGAATAAATTCAAATGTCATGATAAAAATTGTACATTGTAATTTGGGTGTAATTGAGCCTGAAGATTGGTGAGGACATAAAAATAGAAGGGCTCTCATAGGGGCTTTTTTTTTTTTTTTTAAAAAAAGGTAATCCTTTATTTCAGCCACAATACAAAATGAGAGAAAAAATAAGGAAAATAGAGCACTGTGAAAAGTAATTTCCATTCCTTATGTGATGGTCTTAAAGTAATCAGCAAAATCTATATCTTGAATAAAACGACTCCTGGGTACTTTGAACTGTGCAGCTGATTATGGACTCTGCTTTACTGTTCACTTATTTACCTCTTCTAAATCTTTGCAAGGACTGGTTGTGCCTGTAACTCCCCCACAGCAACACGAACTGGGGAGAGCTCCTCCAAAGGCAGTGACCTCGGGCATATTTGGGACAGAAGCTGCACTGCAAGGCACCCAAAGCGTTTGGCACCCACTCAAGGATAAACAGCAATCATACAATTAATCAAAATATTACCTGTGGCCATACTCATTAGGTTAAGTACTGACCTGTCCAGAAAGCTTAAGTGGAAGAAACACACCCACCCCAGCTGCAACCACAGAATACAAGGAGGCATGGAAGACATTCCATTATTTCATTTATGACACTATAAAATGAAAATTGTGAATTAACTTCACAAATATTCTCACAAGTGTTGATATTTAATAAGCAACCCTGCCACAAACACCTGCCGGTTCAACACGAAAATATAAAACTTTCTAATTCTCAAATTCAGCATAGAAAACAAAGGGAACTTCGAAATTTTTTTCAAATCATATATTAAGTAGTATAAAAAAGAAGAAATGGAGAAGTTTATGCTAGTTTGAAAAAAATTTCTTCTTAAACAATGCTTAGTTATTACTGTAAGGAGTTAGAAGTTTTCCC
This sequence comes from Donacobius atricapilla, assembly GCA_013397315.1. Taxonomy (NCBI): domain Eukaryota; kingdom Metazoa; phylum Chordata; class Aves; order Passeriformes; family Mimidae; genus Donacobius; species Donacobius atricapilla. The sequence goes on from WBMY01014653.1 coordinate 842,482, forward strand.
GACGAGCAGAAAGGAATCAAACTTGAAGGAAACCTATGGAATCTATAATTCACCTTCTGTCTCTGCACATCGTCTGGAAAGGTCATGTGGCTGCACAATTGACCAGGTAATGGGTTAAAGTGTGCACAACAAAGATATTTCTGTCTCAAGTTATAAATCAAGAGTTTTCTTTTGCTGCTAAGGTGGAGTTTATGGTAGGTCAAACCCAGCTTGTTCATGCTTCAAAGATTTCTCATCACAGCCACTAGCAAAATATTTATCAAAAGTATTACAATGCGAGAGGCTTAATTTCAAAAAACCCCAGCAAAACGTGCTAACTCCAAGCCTGTGAATTCAAGAGAACGAAGTCATTTTCTTTAAGCAATTTCCTTAGATCAGGACCTAAAATCCAAATCCATGTCCATGGCTTTGGAATATGCTGATGGGAGACTTTCCTTTAATTCTGTGTGCTGTGCATATCACACACAAACCTTTCTAACTTCTCTTTATTTTGGCTGAGAGCAAATGATCACAAGTATTCCAGAAGAACAGACTGTACAGCATTGTTTTTCTGGACAAGACAGAATGAAGTGTGTATCTCTACATGGAGACCTTGCTTCAGATAACATTATACATTTTCAAAAATATGTTTCTGATTCATCAAGCTCTAATTATCTACTCACTAAACCAAAACTATTTAGAATCACATTCATTTTATGAGTGAGTTTGTGAGTCACCATTACTCCTCCTGCTTTTCTAGGCACAGGCAAGCTACATCCAAAACATATTTACACTCTGCTGACCAAGAAAATAATTGATGGAAAGCCGTACAAAAAGCGGAGTCTCCTGTACTTCAGCACCATCCTACACACGGAGACGTGTTATTTAGAAAGACCTGGCTAGACGGGCTTGCCCAAAAGGCTGCAGTAAGGGGCAAAATGCCTCAGAAAAATAAAGCAAGTTTTTAGTCCTCTCTTATTTAGCACCTCTCTCATTCAGCATCATTTCTGCTCTGCAAGGCAGGGGTGCAGGGAACGGGGCACGTTGGACCTGCCACTGTGATCTGCTGTCAGGTATGATAATATCTGGCGAAACAGCAAGAAGAAAATGTTGGTTGCAGTTCTATTTCACAAACTCTTAAACTGTAGAAATAATTTATTTTTGTTGCAGAACTACTACCCACACACTCTTCCCCAGCTACAAATTTTGGCTGCCACAGAAACCCTGTCTCGCCCAGTGCTCTGAAACTCAACAGTGGCACCCAGTGGCTACTCTGTCACATCCAAGTACCTACAATACACCAGGGAGGTTGGGAAGCACTTAAAAGCAATTTTTTGTTTAAATATATGTACAAATTATTCTCATTCAAAAAGGCCCTGCTATCTCTGCCCCCTTTTATGAAGTCAGTTTTCTCATTTCAGTTTTCAATTTACTTCACGTTCTATTTTCCTTTGCTTGTTTAGGTTTTTCTTATTTTTACTTTTTTTTTTTTTTTTAATTTATACTACATCCTAATCAGCTGGGCATTATTCTAACAGCCCTTCTCTGCTCTGTACAACACTAGGTGCTGATTAAGCCTTCCCCCCCCCCCGGAGCATTTTAAATTGTTTAAATATCTCTAGTCAAAACACCAGAGCACTAGAAGTAAATTCTGCATTTTAAAAATCAAATAGTAACCTAAGGGCTATGTAATATAGAGACTGATTTATTAGATTAAAAACAAAAAAAACCAAAAACCACCAACCAAAAAACCAAGTGAGCACTGCTAAACCCTTTTTCTATTAAATAACGTGCCAAATCTTTCCTAGAACCCAAAGCTAAATTCTTGTCCATTGGAGTTTACAGGTAAGGCAGCAAAACTATGGGTCCTAAAATATGACAAAAATATATAAACCTGCACAAAGGTGACATACACATCACCAGTCTGAGCCTATTAAGTTGCACTTAGATATGTATTTGTTCTAGGGTTTAAAAATTTACCACCATCCTTGAGTGATATCAAGCTTTAAGCTCAGAACCCAACATGTCAGATGACAACAGTGCACGCATCAAGGAAAATCTCTTCTGACAGCCCCAGCTCGGAATTTACAGTACAAATTTGCATTTATTACTTCCATATGAAGATTCCAGGCATTGCCTCGTATCTGATTCCCTGAAATATCCTGGTGTTGTTTTCAAAAGACTCTTGCATTTAGAGGAAGACACAGTAAAATATCTCATCATCACCATCAGTATTGTCACAGGACACTGGGAAGGGCTCTGGAGAGCAGCTGGGGGGCATAAACCGGCAGGGGCGGTGTCAGAGAGAACTTTTTCTTCCCTAAATTTTACAGAGCCTAAGAAGCTGCCCACATTTTTAGCTGCGCAGGGCAGTAGAGTCCCCTGAGCAACAGAAATGGCCTGCTTGCAAGAAGTAGACAGTTCACCTGCCTGCTCTTCAGGAGGTCAGTGGCCAAAGCCTTTCCCCCTGGAAGCTGCACTTCACTGATAACCACACAAGAAAATAAAAATTGACCAAGGTTTCCATGGACACTGACTGAAAGGAAACGGTGCCTTGGTGACAGAGCCATTTCTTCACCAAGCTTTCTCAGTCTCATTGCAGGTCTTGAATGAGGGAAGCACCACACTATCTAAAAGCAAAGAATTAATAATTTACCTTCAGTATAAATATTCAGCTTCTCTGCTACACCACCTGCTCCAGCAGTCCCCACAAACCTGACCAGTGAGCAAGGTACAGCAAGTGAGAGTTCTGAGAAGAACCCACTCTATTCCAAGTATACATAAGGACGCGATAACAACTTATCATATTATTAAAAATACACAGCCATATATAGGACAGCAATCTAAGGAAACGCAGAGCAAGTGTGGTTTATGTAACTACCAAATGTTTTGGACATATGGTAAAATATTGGGCAAATACCTATCCATTTTAAAAATATTTTCCTGAAAAAAGATGCTTCAAAATCCATTGCAATCCCTTCAAGCATATACTAATTAGCATATTTAATAAGAACTTCTGCACCAGGTGGAACATTCCTTACAGAATAAAAAATAGCCGAAGGAACCAGAGGACCAGAAACCAAAGATAATGTAGAACCTGGTGAACTGGGACCTAAAATTACAGACTTTCTGGTGTAAGTTCGTATAATGTTACGGGCCAACATTTCTGCCTGCCAAATCAGTACTCATCTAATGCAGACGGCTGAGCAAAAATCATATTACTCCAAGAAGTCCTCAATTTTAGGTGTTAAATACCACAGAACAACAAAAGAAATTATTCCAGGCCCCAAGCAAAAAAATGCTCAGTTTTCAGCTGAGAATCTTAAATAGGAGTTATGAGCTTAAATGCCTCATTTAACCACAGTCCTAGAACAGAGCAGTGGCATAGCTCTTACCTATGATCTGAGAAGATGCTTCTTGGGATAGAAAAATTCATCTCCAGATTGACACTGGTTTTGTAGTCCCTTCCTACTTCAAATCACACTTAGGTGCAGTAAAATCATGGTAATTATTTCAGTACCAGGAAAGGTGAAGCTGGGATTCATCTCCATCCTCTAATTCCAGTACTCCACCTCTTCTGAGTGGAGAACTAAGCCTTTCTTCCTCTCTGAAAACATTTTTTCAGAGAGGTTTGTTAGGCTTCTTTTGCAATAAGTGCCACCCTTGCAGAAGTTGGGATCTAAACTGGAAAGTATAAATTCATGTTTATGTTAAAAAGGAAAAAGCATTAATTTTCAGAAATGTTTTCCATATATGGTTCTGCTGAAGCGAACAGTCCCTGTACTTCAGGATCACCTCTGCAACCCCATGCTCCTTACACTGGAATGCTGAAAACCCCTGAGGTCCGTAACACAACAGCAACCTCTGCCCTGCATTTTCATGGGGCTGACAGGCTTTGGCTCAGTGAGGCGGTATAGAGAGGTTCACCTCACCAAAAGTTTGGAAAATCAGAGAAAAAAAAATCTTCAGCATTTCTTTACTGTCCATAGTAGCTCTGAAGTGTAACTAAAATTCAATGATGTTGGTCCTTCCTGCCCTAAAATTATGCAGCACCTTTTCAAAATGCAGTTGTTTTGGAAAATCTTATGTATTTGGAACAACTCTTCCACATATTGACAGCAGTTCTTTGCTATGATTATAACAGCAACAAAAAAAATATCTATCACAAGATATTTTTCCTTTAACAAGCTACATCACTACTGCCTTTTGAAAGGCATGAAAACACCACTTTACAAACACCTCTCTGAAGTAGGCTTCTGGACTAGGCTAACCTAAAGGAACCTAACGATACTCAGCACAGAGTTTCCACTGAGAGGCTGTGAATTTTTCTGAAAAGCCAACTCCTAAACTAGCAGGATCCCATAAATACAATTGCATTTGTAAAGATATGTACAGAGCCATGTTTTTCTTAAATAATAAGTGTTGACATCACAATCTCGTTCAAATCATTGAATTTAATTTAGCTCTTGCTTTGCACCAATGAGTATATAAAGAAACCCTCCATCTGTCACTGCAGGAATGACTTCTCTCCCTAAAATACCTTACATATCCACAGAAAACCAGGCCTAAATAATGATTCATTGCTAGATTCACTGCACAAAAGCCTGCTTTAGTATCTCAAGTAAGTACTCAAAATACATTAAAAAGTCTAGTGTGCATTGATAGGATTCCCAAAGTTATCCAATTGGAAGTGGAAAATGCCTTCTATTGAAGTACTCTCCTTTCCAATTAAGAAGCAAATGCAAAATTCAGTAGGAGTCCAAGAAGTTAGAGAGGACCAAAAACAAGAGCAGTTTTCTGTTATGCCCATCAGTAGACAGCTATGGCGTAACCTGTTTGTCAGAAGAGAAATATCTTGCCCAAAGTCACAGATCTAACACCTCATCTGTTGTACCACATGCACTAGCCTTTTAGTGGGCAAATTGTGGGCAAATCCAGGCAGCGACTCACACATTATGATGTGCTTTCTTAGCAAAGCCATGCCTTCCAGTAGCTGCACTTAACTGCAGAGATCTCACACCAACAGTTTGCCCAGTTAAAGCCTCATTTTGTTTCCATGCTGTTTTATTGTATCTCAGAACGACCTGAGCTCTCGAAAATGTGATCCAGCCCATTCTTTCTCAGGCAGAGCATCCACAAGATTCAATTCCAGCAGATGAAGAAACAGGTGAAAATATTAGCAGGGTGAGAAGAAAGCAACACCAAACCTCTAAAAACTCATGATGCTCTCACTCAGGCTTGTTTATCCCCTGAAAAAAATGAATCAAAAGCATCACAGCATTTGTTTTTGTCATGATTGTTGCAAGTCTTATAACTGAACAAAGCAGAGGGAGAGCACACAGTGTTTTAGCAATCATGTGGATCTGCTTGCCTGCTTTCCTAGCTACTGTTTCTGCCTGCACCATGTCCACCACTGGAGGGCTGAGGACAGTGCCAGCAGCCTGAAGGAAAGGCTAAAGAGGTTGCACAAAGCTCTGATCAGCTCCTTCATCTAATAGCCATGCTCTGTCAGCACAACTGCTGTGACAAACCAGCATCACACAGTAAGACCTCACTCTTCACAAATGCCAGCATGGAACTTTCATGAGTACTAAATTCACTTGCAAAAGGGAAAGTCTTTAAAGGCTCCCATGATGTAACTTGGTCTGTTGAAGATGTTGATTCAATATGATGGAAATGTTTCATACATTTGCATTCATATCATATTCTTAATGGCTCCAAAGAGTTATTTAATGTCAATTAAATGCTATTATAGTGTCAAAGGGAGTTCATTTTCAATAGATATTATTCTTCCTTAATAATCTGTTGCAGTAGTTCTACACTTCTATTTCAATAATGGTACAGCAAAGTTAACTGCCTACAAATGAACTGAAATAATGAACAATATAATTTTGTTCCCAAAGCAAATTATACTGGCACTTGCCTGTTTGCCTCCTCAGTCTAAAACAGTCTTTTTGTTTTCCAATGCTGAGCAAACCATGAGGAGTAACTGCATAAGATAATACAATAATGTACAAACTACTGTCTGAGTAGGTCCTCTTCCTCCTCACGTGATTTCTAATGATGCATCGCCTCTTTTCTGGCTTCTACACTTAGCTAGCTACTAGGGATAAACTCATTCCTTTTTGCCTTTTTATTTATCAATGCATCCTTTTCCTACCCTTTGTCTGGTTTTAGACTCTCTCTCATTGTAAGGATTCCTCAGGTATCTTGCTAGCAGTTTCTTGCTACCTGCTTTAATTAACAAGTCACAACAGCAGTTTTCCTGTTTTCCTCCCATTAATTGGAAGCCCATGATTTTATATCACACTCAAATGTGGTTTTTTTGAGCTAAATCTGGTGTAATACCTCTTTCAGCCACACTCCTTGCACTGAGAATTTTTAACAGACCTGTGCTCTGTGTAAATTTATTTAACTAAATCTGTGCTTCTTGTCAGCTTTGCCTCAATAGCAGGAGACTGGTACAGGCCAGCACTTGTTAACCAGCCTCCAATGCAATGTGAGTTTACTTTATTATTTATAAATGCTTTCAGATAGTTCTCACATCTGTTCCATATGAATTGGCACAAAAATGACTGACCCCGTGCTGCAACAAACATGATTGAAAAGCATGAAGTTCTTTCCAGGTTACATCTGGTCTGATGGATGAAGGTTAGATTGACAGGGGCAAGAGGACAAGACAGAGCATTTCTCTTCTCCTATAAACCCTAGAAAAAAAAAAGCCTGTTTAAGTGAGAATTTCACTATTTGCTGTCCTCTGTCACCGCTAAAAAACATGTTTCAAATACATTGTCAAATACGTCCTCCTTATTTCATGTTCAGATGCACCTGCTTAACACAGAAATGCAGCTCTGGAGGGGGACAGGGGAGCAGCAGTTACTGAGAAAGGGTAGAAAGGGTCAGGTTTGCTGCAGAACACCTCACTCACAGCACAACACTGCCCAGCACTGTTTTTTTCCAGCAGAAATCACCATGCTTGGCAGGAGAGGAAAACTGAAAACAAAGTCTCATACTGACATACTAAACTACTTCCAAGCTTCAGGCTAATTAACCTCAAAGCTTCTGATTATCCTCTCTCTGGTATCTTAGACAGAGCTGCTGTTGCCTCTTTTGCCTCAAGAATGTCACATATTTGAGGTTTCATGATATGTGTGAGGTATTATGATGGGGTCTATTCTAATTAATTCACAAGCCATTATATGAAGTCTAATTATGTAACCAGGGCAATCACTCTGTTCAGAATTTGACATATTTTCCTCCAAATATTTTGTCCTAAAGCAACCTGTATTCCCCAGAACTTGCCCTCAGAAGAATTTTGCACAAGACTTAGTGAGGGCGTACTGTCTCGCAGCAGCCCATATTCCCTTGGACTCCCAAGATAGTTTTTGTCTCTGTTGCTGTCCAGCTTTTCTCTTAGTCCAGTGCCTTGACTTCTATTCTTTTACCAATGTAGTTGCTATGAAGAGGTTTTAACAGTGCTTTATGCTGAAAAAAGTATAAATGGTAGCTAGATTACTCAGTATCTTAAATACAACCTGTGTTTGCCTGAAAACATCTCCAGTCATAGCATGTTCAATCACAGTGCTATGTAATTTCGTGAGATGACTCGAACTGTAACATGAATACATTTCTTAACATTGTGCCACAGTAAACAGAGACACGTTCAACTGAGAAAAAAAATTATATGACACTGAAGTGATAGGTATTTGCAAAAGCAGTTGTGGAAGTCAGTTCTGGACACAAAACTCTGATGAAAAGGAAATAAATCATGAGGTCACAGTAAAATATTTTTTGCAGGAAGAAATGCCACAGCATTTTGTATTTGGACTAGCAAACAGAGAGAGGGTGCCATTTTCCAGAGGTGATTAAGGGTGTATGGATACAGGAAGACTGCTCACAATATAGCACATGGCTAGAAAAATGTCCAAAATCTGAAATATGCACGATTAACAGTGAATATTTCAAGTATAATTTCACTATTTAAAAAAAAAAAAAAAAGTCTTACTGTCACTCCTCAAGCAGGCCAGGACATACCAAGGTGATCTACAAGCTCACGTCTTTGGGCAGTTGTTCCTAATTGTGGTGGTGAGTCTCACAAATGTGCACACAGTAACTGGCTCTGAATCTCAGGAGGGACTTAGTGGAACATTCACAGCATACAGATTTGAACATCCTGGACACTGGCTGCTACTTTATCATAGTAACTATAGAATTCATGGCAAATATTTTAAATGACAAGAACTGCCATCTGCCTTATGTCTTGCAGAGAGATTAAACAGAAGTTAGGTTGTGTTTTTTTTAATCAGCAAAAACAGAGGTAAGTTAGTCGACCAAAAGTAATATTTAATTTGACACCTTTCATCCTCCTTTTAAAGTGTTTATGTTATTAAATATTTGAATTAGTACCTCGGCTTTCCTTTTCTTTAGTTTCATAATGAATTCCAAAAGTTCTTAAGACACAAACTATAGTATACTACAAAAGTGACAACAGTAACTACCACGTAGTCTTCCTCGAAGGAACAAAAAAAAGCCTAACACAGTTTCTGGAACTAAAGAAACAATTTTTCTTCTAACAATTCAGACTTAATCTCTCTATAAAGATCCAGACAGGAAAGTTAGACCACAGTAAAGAGGAAACCCTTATGAGCTTCAGCTTTAAAAGGAGCTTTCTCCATTTTTAATTTTTTTTTTTTTAATCTAGCTTGCTGTCAACCGTCAGACAGCCAAGCACTCTCAGTGCTTCCCTATTCTTCCTGTGTCAGTGGCAAAAAACGTTCTATTAATAAAAAAATGAAACTGAGAAGTAGGCTCTAATGCAGGCTGCCTTTGCACAGCTCTGTCAAGAGAACAGAGGAGTAGAACAATCTTCTGTGCAGTCACAAAACTGATGAAATAACTAAGAAAAACCTCCTCAGAAGAGCTCAAAGGGATTTGCTGAATAAAGACAGCAGCCATGCTGCTTCCCTGACATTTTATGAAAAGATGACCTCTCTGTTGATTTCAGATCTTTCCTATGAACAGACACAATTGTTCCAACCAGAATCTGAAAAGTCATGATTGCAAAAAGGGATAAAGACAAAAGGTTTTAGCTAACTGAATCGGTATTTAATGCCTTAAAATACTTCCGGCAAAAATATCATTCTGGCTCTTTGAGTCTTCACTAGGAAGAAAAAGCAGCACATTTTAGAAAGCACACACAGGCACAATACCAAGCTTATTGCAAATAAATACTTTTCTTTTAATAAAACTTTGATAAAATTTATGTGTTCAAAACAATCCCTTAAGTGAATTTTCTAAAACTACAACTGAAATTCTACAAAGTTTGCTTCTTTTCCTATATGCGGAAGTACACTCTCACCTTTCCTGCTGCCTGTCTTTTTGGCAACAGCAGTAATCACAGAAGGGTGGAATGGTTTGGGTTGAAAGGGGCCTTAAAGAACATCTAGTCCCATTCTCTGCCCAGCCTGTATTTGTGTTGGGATTCCCCTGGTGCTCATGGAGGACCTTGCCCTTGCTGGAATTCCTGAGGTTTGCACAGGCCCCCCTCTCCAGCCTGTCCAGGTCCCTGTGGATGGCATTCCTTCCCTCCTGTGCCACGTGCATTAGCACAGATTCCAGGAGGATCTGCTCCATGGTCTTGCTGGGCACAGAGCTGAGGCTGACTGGCCCGGAGCTTCTCAAGTTATCCTTCTTTCTCCTTTTAAAAATGGGGGTTAATCATACATCATAATCATACAACTGGGCTTTCAATACATAAGCTTTTCAAGAGCTCCTTTAAGCCTCTGCTTATCTCAAAGCACATTAGCTAAGTCCTACCAAACAGGGTCAAACTGTTGGGATTTGGTACTACAGAACACAGTGCTACTATCAAGAAAGGTGATTGCACTATTTTTATTCACTTACTACCAGAAGCTCAGGTTTCTGATGTATGGAGCATGTTATTTTTATTTAAACTTATTACTACTGAATATCTGCTGCAATGTTAGTATTTTATTGTAATACACAGAGATCTCCAAATATCTCAGGTCAACATGACTCAGAAGGCTTGAAAGAAAGTGGAAAAATAAAACCCCATGCCAAGAATTATAACAAGGCTTTCAGCATCTGCTGTTCTACTTGGTTTCCCATAGCAATATTTCATTATAAGATTGCAAATTACTCATGCATATTCTTTCTTCCCTATTTTGGGCCTCAATTTTATAAAAGCCTCTCTAATTCTGAATGAACAGGTTACCTTTTATATTCAATGCAAAATGAATGACCCTCAGAGAATTAATCTCCTGTAGCTCAAATCTCTTTTAGCCATAGAATTTGACAGTAATATTATTTCAGGAATATTTCTGGTTTTATTCTTGTGAAAGGCAATACCAAGGAAAAATCCAGAGAGACTGACAAGCAGTATGTATAAAGCACAGTCAAAATGAATACTGAAGAAAACAACAACCCACTGGTAATGAAACACATTGACACAGCATATAGACATAAAATTCAAAAGTAAGTTCATGGACACATCTACTATGTTTTGGTGAGAAGCCAAAGCTTTCTTGCAACGGGCAGCCTGGCAATAACAAATAGGATGAAATATATATACATATATATTTCAAGAGTAATTTACCATTTAAATAATGGTCTTGACTGTACTTAGTTTAAAAGCATGTGCCTCATTTCAACATCACAGAAAGAGCTGCTCTAGTAGACCTGGTACATCAAAATGTTCAAAGCTCTTAAAATATTTTGCTTCCTTTGATTCTCATATTGAAAAGTATAACTGATGACGTGCAGAATACCTATGCTCCTTATTATCCAGCACGTATCTTTTGCATATTTTTATAAGTTGAGACTGCTGGTGGAGCTTCTTTTAAATGCAAAGGAGAAGGGAAGGCTGCTTGTGTGTGTGAAAATGTATCCATCAGTAGGATTATTACAGTCTCTCTGGAGCACTAACTTTTTAGCTCCACCTGAATTTGTTCTGTGCTTCTAAAAATAAGGCTTTGTTTCAAGATTTGACTCCCTCAGGCCGTCTCAGTGTTAAATAAGAAATCGGTGTTCACAACTGCACCACACACCATACAGAACTGCATGACTGAAACTTACAGCAATTCCTCCTTGGAGTTTGTGCTTTAGTGTTTTTCCCTCTCTAGCATGAGCATCTCTGAATCAGTTTGTATTACAAGGCAGTAGATGAGTCAGGCACCTCAGCACAAACAAGAGCTCCAGTTCCAACCAGGCACTGAAGTCTGGAGCACTGGGGGACAGCAGGCTCACCCACCTGCAAGACTGAGCCCAGCGAGGAAATACAGAACCACAGCATTACAGGACAGAGGCAACGTTCTTTATAAAAAAGTTACTGTCTGAACGCCTGAACCACTAGGATTCTTCCAAAAATGCAAATGGAGACTCCTCTGCAAAGACTACACTCTTCACAGCCTGTGAGTTATCTTTTCATAAGTTGTCTTCACTGGTTAAGATTTGGGCAACTTTTCTGGCTCAGCCACACAGAGTTTTATGAGGATAAGCACAGCAGAAACTGGTGAACACAACGGTGAGACTATGGTGACTACGTAACTAAATTTCTTCTTCTCCTATCTTTGATTCTGTTCTGGACTGCTGCCTAAATTCATGGAAAACAAGAACATTAAAAATGCGGAGCTTGCATTTCTTTGTGCTTTTGCTTTCTGAACTTCAAATGGCATAGCTGTTCCTCACAGAGTTTTTGTTCTGAAGCAGTGAGGAAGCATTTCTAGGGCACTAAAAGCATATTCAAGTGCTGACATAAGCTGAGTGTTCCACATTGACATTTAGGGGATTGGAGAGTATCAGGCTAAAGCTCCTGTGCGTCTGGAGGGACTGATTTCAGCAGCACAGTTGTACCATGTGTTCACTGCATTAGTCCTAGTGGGATTTTCCAGATGCATTCCTAAAACTGCCAGCGCACTCACGATAGAGGAGGGCTGCCCTGTCAGCACAACTAATGGGCCTTTATGGGATAGGTAATTATCAGGATCTTTAAGAAGAAACTAGAATATCTAGCATTGCCTTCAGATCCTTGACATCTGAAGTCACAGACTTACTAATCCTGAGACAGCTACTACAGGTGAACCAAATGTTAAAGTGTCTTCAATGATGAAGCACAAATGGGCTAAAAAACTGCCCAAGAAGGAAGGCTTTTGTTTTCCTTTTCATGGAATCACTGTACTTCTGTCTAAAAAGACAATAAATGAATCTAATCAGGACACAAATATAATGGAATTTTAAGTGTTTTTGCAAATAATCTTTCTCCAGTAATAAGCAGTAATCATCTTCTACAATTATGTATAGCCAGAATTATTAAATATAAATGTGTAATGTCAATGTTTAATTTTGTCTGTTCCTTCTGTAAAACATGCAGGAAGATTAACATTTTAGAGAAATCATACTATAGATACATGGCAGAAACACTCTTAAACTGTCAGATTAACGCAGAAGAAAATCAGACTTGCATATTCTGGTCTTTTTTCTTCCACACTCTTTTTATTGGGATTTAAGTAGCAGTGTGATGTTTCTGTTCCACCTACCTGTCATCTTCGAAGCTGATTTTTAAATCCATTAACCTGATTAGTCAAAGTAAATGGTAGCCTGAATAGTAACTTAAGCCCAGTGTAATATTATTTGGAGAATACAGAGTTTATTTTAAATGTGAGCTCATAGAAGTATATATGTCTCTCAGACATATTAAAAGAGGTTCAACTATTTTAAATTCTAAGGCTAGCTCTACATATTAATTTAGTCATAGTCAGAAATCATTAGGGAAGTTATATGCTCCAAAAATAGATTTTAGGTAGCAACATAAAAGAAGTATTTATCAACTAAAAATATCCAAACATCTCAACTGCATTAAAATTTTAAGATGATTGTGGGCAGATGACTGATTTTGGGGCAGAAGTTTTGAAGACACAAAACAAGTCATGCAAATAATGCACTATATCTTCAATCCATCCTCGACATGATCCTTGGACAGACACCACACACAACCCTGTGGTCCCTGGGATCTTTCTGCAAACCTGAGGTGACAGGTGGTGACACCACGTCAGTGACTACCTGAATCCTTTAGGAAATGCTGGACTTCGGTGATTTTAAGTTTCTGGCCATATGATCATGCTTATCAATATATAAGCAAAATCTATGTTGATCACAGTTTCAAGTGGAGAAAAGCTTTTATTTCTGTACAAACTCAAGGCAGCGTAAACAAAACACGTGTCAGGTGTTTTATTTTCAGCTACACTTTGTGGGCCTCCTCTGTCCATTGTTTTAATCTCCTCACCCCTGCATAGAGCCTTTCAGGCTCCCTCCACCAGGATGAGGGGTTATTTATAAAGCACTCCTACTAAACAGGGACATTAGACAACATCAGAGATGAGATTTTAGGACCATTTGCAAAATCTGCTTTGGCAGTCTTGTGACTCCTGGATGCTGAACCAGAAAATCACAGGACTAAAATTTCTACTTCTAAGTTTTCCATAAGGCCTCTCTTCAGAGGCCTTAAACTAAACTGCAAACTAAACTTAAACTGCAAACTCTTTCCCCTTGGATCATGACATTGGCTTAAAATACAAGAGGAACTATCCTCTAATATTTGATCTAAAGTTAAATTAAAAAAACCAAAAGATGGTGCTACAAAAAACCCCCAAACTATTTTTTAGGATGCATGACTGATATATACTTACTCCACACACAGGAGCAACATTTGCTAACCACTATCCAAAGAATCCTGTGCCTAGGTTTGTTTTTATTTTTTCACTTTTTTAAGAGTCACTGTTTTGTATTAGAAACAGTTTGCTTTTAGTCTTTAGAAGTTCTATTGAGATTCTCCCAACAGTAGAGCAGTTGTCTTCCAGAAGAGAAATAAATCATTGTCTTGTATAATGTCTTAAACAACATTGGAAGCATATGATTTTTTTATGAAAGATATTTAATTTTGTGTAAAAACCTGGTAATTTTAGCCATTGGTCTCTGAGGCTCCAATACGACTATGATACTCCTAACTATATTTCAGACAATCATAAAAACTCAGAAATAGATTAAAGCAAGCAGTGGAGCTTTTAATAGCCAAGGGAAGTATGAGAGATAAAGAATTGCAAGGAACAAAGGATAGCAGTTGAGCCAAGATGCAATAGGAGACTTCTGACAAAAACAGAGAAAAGATTTTGTATGAAGTCTTTTCCAAGTATCCTGCAGAGCTGCTCAGGTTTTACAGAGAGGTCCTGCACTAGGGGATTCCTAATCCCTATCATCATCGTTACTAGAAGAGGTGAGAATACTCATCGGGATTCTTCTGTCAAATGAGTCCTCAAGTGGTCTATTTCTTCCTAAGATACCAATTGTAAAGAGAGTGCTGTTTCCTTCCACTGCAAGATTGTTGGAGCCTCCAATCGGGATATTTGAAGAGCTCTACTGAACAGATTCAGTTTTGAGTTTTAAGTGGATAAGAAAGGTCAAGTATGTCAGATGCAAGATATTTTAAAATCATAAAATAAGTAACAGCTCAGAAACAGTTTCACTAAAAGAGTGGTTAAATTACTGGAACAGCTATATTCTCGAAGTCCTTAGCAGTATGTTGGAGACAAACACATTTGTTTGGTAACACATACTAACATTCATATCCTAATAATTAAAAATATTTCCCATTAGAATCTTCAAGGGGATGTTATGTAAGGATGTAAACCTGCCAGCCTGAGACACCGCTATTATGGGGGCTAACAAAGAAATAAAAGACCTGAGCTGACTCACAAAGGCTCCCTTCACCCAACATGGAAAAGCTCTCACAATAAACAAGGCTTCACTGGTACAACGCTACTGGAAAAGGCCCCGAAATCTAGATGATAATGTGGCCCAGAGGAAACTTGTGAGGAATCAGAAACTCTTCTCATTCCAGCAGGCTGCTGTCATGCACATCCCTAGCTGGAATCACAAACCAGCCAGGAGACTGGAGAGACTCACACCGCTCTGGCAAAAAAGCCTGGAGTACAGTGACTGAAAATCCCACTGAGCAAAGGTTTGTGCCACAGTCTCTGCCCTGCTGCTGCAGCTCCCTGTGCCACCCAAGAGCCTGAGCCTGCTCCTGAGCACACACTCTTCACAACAAAAACAAAACTAAAATGGTAAACGTTCCTGAAAGAAACAAGCTCGTAGTAAGTGTCTCCTACAAAAAAAGTACATAAATATCTGTCAGCTTCATCCAAATAGCCCTGCCTGGCCTTTTAGTTACTGCTTTCCCAACTCAGCAAGACAAATACAGACATCACAAAGATAATTTATATCATAGCTGTATAAATTACTCCTGATCCACCCTTCAAAGGAAGGTTTGAGTATGGCATTTTAAGAAGCTATCTGTTTTGTTTTCAGATGCTACAGAGAGATCTTTTCATTTTCATGGATCATTAAGAGTGCTCATGGAGCACAGCACTGGGACTTTCTGCTTGAGCCCTAACATTTGCTACTTAGCTGCTCTTCTCAGATGATTACTATTATTAGCTTTTGCAGGATGTACGATTGTCTATTTGTGACCTGTAGTGGATCTGTGTCCTGCAGTATGATAGCTGTTAAAATGAGTCCCTTAAACTGCTCCACTGAATATCACTAATTGATTTTAGATGGGATGACCATAAGCTGTCAGACTCTTCCCTCTAGAGGTCTGCCTGATTTAACAGCACAATGACCAGGCTAAAATATATTCAATTTTTAATAAACTGCTTAAGAAAACTATATTATACATAAAATAGCATCACCCACAGCAACAGTTTATATTAAAAATGAAAAATAAATGTATCAATTACTTGTCCACCTTTTAAAAAATACCATTGCATAAGCCTTAACACAAAATGAGAAGAAAAAACAAAATCAACCAAAAAATATGCCACTGCTGCTGCTTTTTAGCGAGATATGGACTAATATAATTGCTAACATGAAATAACACTAGAATTGTTTAATGCTGACAACCATAATTAATGAACACTTTGTCACTGAAAAAGAGAAAATAGGATCATGAAAGAAATTAAAGTTAAAAAAAGGAAGCTGTGACTAATCATCAGAAATACATCCCTTTGTACATTGTGTAGTACTAGAAAAGGATCATCATGAGTGATCAATGTTATACCTGATATTTGGGTAACTACCTTAAAATATCAAACACAAAATTTTCTTACTCTTCGTTTTTGCCTTTTTTTTTTTTTTTTTCTGGTGGTGGATCTTCTCCTAATATCCAAACATCCAAGCTAGTGCAAACAGAACATTTCTTTCCATCCCACACACAGCCTTCTCAGAGAACAATCAATCACTTTACAACACTGTTATGCATTTTTAAAGTTCTGCTCATTCTGCGAAGTCTTCTTTTACATACAAGACAAATGTAATCCGTTAAAATTTCCTTACTTCATTTAAATTGACTGTTGGTGCTTCAATGGAATCTATTCAACTAGCAGATACCTTTTAAAAATTGATTCAAAATCTGAACAAACCCTTCTACCTAAATGCAAACAGACTTTTGATGATATATCCTTAGAAGGCAATTACATCAATCTAGAACTTTATTAACATTATTAATTTACTTAAGGGAGTCAGACATAAAACATAAAGAACCATTTTGCTACTCAGCACTATTTAAGACTTCAGAGTTGGTCTTACCAATTACCGCATTTTGTATTTTCAGGGCCAGCCCTTTCAATTTGTCAGAATTAGGACCCCATATCCAAAAATGTTTGAGTCCTTCCATATTGGCATCGTTCACAAGTGCTAAGCTCCACTATTGCCATTAAAATAAAAATAAACCACTAGAACTAGGTCAGGATGCCAATCTGGGTGCAAAAGAAAACTGCTGACAATTACTCCTTGACATTCATTTCCCAACCAGAGGTGTGTTACCTTTTTCATGTTTCATCTTGAAACATACCCTGGCTTCCTTAAGAAAAGGACACAAATCCCTATCAAGACTCAGGTACTGACACATTCTTTAAAGCAGATATTCCAGCATGGAAAACGAGTTCATCAACCTTCCCAGAAGCATAACTGTACCAAAGCCTCACCAAATGAGCTGACAGCAATGGTGCTGCCATCAGGACTACAATGTACAACTCAATAAAAACACTTATTTTTTAACAAAGAAATCCACTAAAAGTAAACTGGTTTTCAGCATTCGTTACATCTATATGTGCTACTGTCCTTTTTAGCAGAGAAAGTAAGCACAAATGAGAGAATACTTCTCAAATATTGCCCATTACCTGTATTTTACAGGCTTTTAAGAACAGATAAGTATTACAGACATCTCCAGCTATAAACTGGGCAGTCTTTTTTATCAGCTGAAAGTTATACTTCATTTATTTTGGCTAAATGTTACGTTCCTGTCAATTAAAATGACAAAGATGACAATGGACAAGATTCCTGTGGGTACCAGGGATGAATACAGTATTGTATTGTACAGCAATGTAAAAATGGAAAAAAACTGCATTTGGTATGCTTCATGATCCCATTAAAATAACTTCCCCCTCCACTAACAGGCACTTCAGTCCAAGTTTGTTCTTTTAAAGGAATAATCCCAGAATGTCTTTACAAGCCAGGTTTTCACTTACTGCTTCTAATAAAATCCACCAACCAAAATAAAACTCACAAGTGTCCTTTTGCCTTGAATTACTTCACACAGGCAGACAACCAATTCTGACTCCGGATGGCTGCATAGATGTCACACAGTGTAAGAGTAAACACAGAGATGAGCAAGGAAGGATAAAACCTCAAAAACCCTTCTTTGTGACTCCACAGACTTGTCATCAGACAATAGAAAAGTAAAAAGGATGATATGCTGAAGACCATTTAAAAATGTTACTGGAATATTTGGGAAGGTTATTATTCAGTTCTAGCTGTGATCTACTAGTCTCAAGCTATCTTCTGCATTCTCCACAAGAACAGACTGCAACACAAATTGCAACAGTGACTTGAATCAAGTATAATAACAGGTTTTTCAGATATATTTTCAGCCTCCAAGGACTAATTATATGTGATGCATAAAGCCTCAGCTAAATGTGTACTCCCACAGCATGGATTTAGGTACAGGGGTTACCTGAGAACTAAAATATTAAATAAAGAATGCGAACTCTACTAGACTGAGTTTGTTTTGCACAGTGTTATATTATACTAATGCCATCATTAGCTGCTTGTGTGACATTATCCTGTGCCTTTTCAATGAATTTATTGCTTACTGTGCACCTATGCACATAGCCTGGCATTTGAAGAAAAGTCACAGCATTTCACATGAGAAAAGGTAAAGGGTCTCAAAGAACACCTTTTGGGGAAGAATGTTTTGTGGTCTTGGACCAAATGAGCAGTCGGCCCTCATGCCTGCAGAATCCATATCCTGCTCCACACACCTGCTCCCAGCCTGAACAGCAACTTTAGAGTTAACAGACTGCAAAGAATTTCCAAGAAATGCATTGGAAGTCCCCTATGGTTTAGCCAAAGGAAGAAGAACTGTCTAAATTTCAAGCAAAAATGGTTCCTAACTCGCCAGATCCCGGCCTTTATAGGCCGTAAGCTCAGCGATCCAGCTTCTTCCTCGGTTGTCTGTGCAACAATTTCCCCACCTAACAGATCAAATTTGTCCTTGCTTTCTGGGTAAGAACTGAAGATTTCTGGTGAAAAAAATAACTCAGAATTTCAGTAATGATAAAAGATGACGTATTTCACAGTAAAATTCGCTAGAATACATTTATACAAAATTTCATAAGCCACTCACATGCTACCCTTCTATTCAATTTTCTCCACCACGCCATATTTACTCTCACCAAGAGTGTTCCAAAGGAAAAGCACTTGGTACCCTGATCTCCTCAGCATATGCTAGGTGGATGAAAAGTACCATGTGGCTAAAAAAAGCCTGCATGCAACACTTCTTCCACTTCAATGAGAGACGGGCAGCCTACCAAAAATTCTGAAAATCTTTTCACAAAGAAGGATAATTTTTGTACAGAATTCTAAAGATAAAAATAGCAGATTAGGAGTACGTTTATACAGCAAAACACTCTGCTTAAGGATCCCTATAGCAGATCAGGTCCACAGCACAGGGGATATGCAGTATGAATCCTGGTAACACGTCCAGGAACATGAAAGGCACAGGCATTTCCAAAATAGGTCCCACACGCACTGAACATCAAGAGTTCAATGAGTCTTTGCAAAATTATGTGTGAAGATAATTGAGATGTCTCCCTGATTCTGTGAAATCCAATCCATGACTTGGACCTGTGGGTCCAAATAAGCATTTAGAGAGCACAGGGATGAGTCCTCCCAAAATCCCGATCCACTGGAGCTCTGGGGTGCAGCGGGAGAGAGCAGGAGAGCACTGTGCACATCTCCTCCCTAGCTGCCCACAACAGCTGAGGTGGGTTTTTACATGACAGGAACAGCAAGAGGAGAGAACCCCGCACTGAGTTGTCAGAGAAAGGGGTCAGAGATGCCCACTTTTCTCTGTATTTTTTTAAGCACACAGTATTGTAATTCAAAGAAATTCTCTACTATCCTTCTCCCTGAAGTGCAAAACTACAAAATGGTGACACCAAGCTAATCTTTGTGAACATTTAAAATGGGAATTTTTAAAAAGATAAATAGCTCAGAACACTCCAAATGTATTCTACACATGAAGAGAAAGAAAACGAATAGTTCCCTTATCAGCAGCATGAAACATACTGGATGAGATCAGGATTATGGCTGTCAAAACCTGTCAACAGCATTTAGCATTTTCTGTGTTCCATTGCATGTATTTCCCCATATTGCTGCAAATCCAAATAATATCCTCAATGACTCGAGACCAGATCAGGATTTACCAATGTCAAAAACTGCTTTGCGCCCTGATCATAAGTAAAACTTTATAAAGTACACATTGCATAAGAGCAAATTACTGCACTGCTTTATAATTACTAAATTCAGAATTTTATAAAAATTTGAATCAACATTTAAAAAGAAAGGCCTCCTATTTCTCCTCTACTGTATAAATCAAAAGAAAATTGCATGTAGGAATGGAGCATGTACCAGCAGCTAATGAACAACCTGCCTTGCAAAGATGAAAAAGTTCATACAAAATTGTCCGTCAGTTTTGCCAAACTCCAATAGTTTGGATCCCTAAGCAGCTTTCAGTAGACAGCCCTTTGCATAGCATTTCTGTCTACTCTCAGGAGAATGACATAAGAAGTTTTGAGACAAAATTTTGGGTTTAGATCAGATCTTCCAACCTTTTCTGACACTGTACACTGCCTCAGAATTAGCCTCAGAAACTAATGGCTTTTATGAGCATTTTAGTCTCTGCAGAAGGACTAACAGCTGTGTGATCAATGACTAACATTTCTAGCAAGAATGTGAGAGCTGAAATGAATTCTAAGCCAAAAGTATTAATGTTAATAGGAAAACAATATTCTCTATTATTTCTTTACCCATTATTAACTAACTCCTACATACATGACACTGAAAATAGACAGCAGTCATTTATCATTCCTTGCTACCATCAACATAATGAGTAGCATCAAAGGAAATTTTAAAAACTGCCTTAGCACTGCCCCTCCCAGCACATATTCTCTGTCTCCATCCCGCTCTACGCCACCACTTTATTATCCAAGAATAGGCAATGAAGTGAAGACTCCTGGACTTAGGAGAGGTACTTTCCTACTCTGAAGTTAGGAGAGGTACTTCTACATTGACAGGTACTTTTCACTTGAGAAGAGGAAAAAAAAAATCACTATTTTGATGGAGGACATCTCTCTCTCCCGAGGCCAAAGAAAATGCTTTCCTCTGCTGAACGAAAAAGCTGATCCAGGAATACTCAGTCCCCAGCCAGTGAGTTTGAAAACTCAGGTATTTTGACACATATAGGTCTATTAACTGAAAAAAGCTCAAGCTGGCTCTAACCTTGGGAAGGGACACAGAACATTTATTACACTTCTCATAAGAAAGGACGAAAGTTAACTGTGCATGTTGCTACGTGATCAGGCAAGTGATTACATGGGAGGAACATTTCAATCGCAGCAGTATGGCAGTTACAAGTACAATAAAGCAGAAAATTTTCAGCATTTTTATCAGTCCTGTGATTTTGAAGGAAACACACTGCAGGACAACATAAGATTACTTACAAGGAGTTCATTATGCCAGAAAACCAGAACTTTCTAGAGAAAGTTTTAGTTGGGGACAACAACAAGAAAAAAAAAATACTGCTTTCACTTTATATAGGAAGCCATAATATGTTTGCCACTTAACAGAGAATTAGTAGGTCTTCCATAAACCCACATATTAGTGAATGAGTTGTGAAGGTAACATTGAATTCAACTGAATTTCTACATCTGAATGTATTTTGAGAGTGCAAGCTGAATGTACTTGGCTAATAACAGCTATGAAAACAGAAACCTTATGCACAGAAAGGTAACCAATAAGCCATTGCAGATGAACCAGCAGCATCTCAAGGCAAATAGGCTGAGATTTATGCCTGTAGTGGGCTGACCTTGGCTGGTGCTCATTAGGTTGCTCTATCACTCCTCTCCTCAGCAGGAGGTGAAGGGGAGGGAGAAAATAAGATGGAAAAAATTCAATTTATTTTCTACTTCCCATCAACACGGGATGTCCAGCCACTTCCTGCTAAGCAGGCCTTGATTAGGCATTGCAGTCATTACAAAAGTCAAACATAATAATGAGTGCCCCTGCTCCCCTTTCTCTTATTGCTGAGCAGACATCACAATGACATGGACTATCCCTTTGGTCAGTGGGATCTGCTGTCCTGGTTATGGCCCCTGCCAAGATCCTGTCCAGCCCCAGCCCACAGGCAAGGGGCAGTGTTGGAGAGCCAGCATTGCTGCAGTGCCAGCACGGCTCAGCCAGAGCCAAAACACCGGGGTGTCAGCAGCACCTTCCTAGGTACCAACACAGCACAGCTCAGGGAGGGCTGCCCTGTGGAAAATGAGCTCCAGCTCAGCCAGACCCAGGCAGGGCCAAGGAACAAGACTGCTTTGGCTGAGAGTTACTCTCCTTTCCCAGCACATCCCAAGCCACTTGTACTTCTACCTGTGTCTCAGGCAACTTTTTCTTGTGTCTCCTTCATTCTGTTTGCAGGACCTAGGCTACTTTGAAGGAACCAAGTCATGATTTCAGCTGTAAAAAGCTGTGGAAATCTCAAATTATCTATTTGAGAGAGAGTATCTGCATGTAAAAGTGGCATTTTCACAGACAGCTGCTCATCTGATAAATAGGAACATTCTGTTACTTAAAAACAAAGCAAACATTTTTCCTTAGAGAAAAATTATTTCCCAGAATAAAATGCTCCCAAGTTTCACTAGGATTCTGAAATAAAATGAGATTGGTTTTCTTGACATAATTAATTATAACACATAATCCTAAATTATTTGGAAAGTTTTATGCACTTCTAAAATTCATAAATATATTTCATTTTTATTTCAAGAACTGTTATAACAAGTACTATTAACTTCTCTATTTTGATTAACAACTGTGAGGAACATTAAAAAGCTTGTTTTTGTTTTTGGGTTTTTTTCCCTGGCACTTTATTCCCAGGCACAATTCTACTTACTCGAGTAAGCTGTAGCACTTGAATGAAGTGGAGATTTATATCCCAGGTTTCACAAGAGGAAAAACTGCAAGCATGTATTCTAATATATGATTCAGTTTGTGTTTGTCTACATATATACACATAAATATGTGTATATATATACACCAATTATTACTATTGCTTATTGTAATTTTACCATTTTAATAATCAAAATTAAATGGAAAATACCCATATAAGTCCAACACATAAATGTAACTGCTGCATATGTTGTTATCTAATATTTTTGTATTGAAACTTACTGTAACATTTTTTAGTGCTACTTCTTTATAAAGGAATCAAAGAGAGAATACTGGGGCACAACCTGGCAATTTAAAAACTCAACAATATTCAAATTTACTATGAATGTATTATTTCTGAGGAGATAACTTAATAAATCTGTTTCACTTCCAACAAGATCTTGGTTTGAACCATTAAGAAATATATTTTAGTGACAAAATCCTTCCACAGATGTTTCAGAAATCTGCTCACTTTCAAAATGAAGTAATTGAATGCGATTTCCACTGTACAGAGGTTCAGGCTGGGGCAAGAAAAAATGGCCTGAACATTTGTTTTCCAAAGGAAACACTTAAACACCAGAAAACAAAAAAAACCCCCATAACTGAGTAATCATTTTTTAATACAAGTTCAAAATTTAAAAAGTCACCATTCAGTGCCTTTCAGGGACAGAAACTTTGTGTGAATAAGAATTCATGTCAAGTTTAAAGGACTAAGAATATGAATTAAATCTCTTACTCACTAATTTTTTTTTCTTTTTAATACTGAAGAATAGCCAGAAAGAATAGAGAAACTTTGCATGAATCCCTTGTGGCCTAAGCTTTCTTCAGCAGGAGGGGTTGGTTGGTTTTTCCAACACTCTGGAGTGCAGACACTGTTGCTGTGGTGGACCTGCAGTGCATTTGCTCAGCCTTTCACACAGACAAGTGCAAAACCCACCTGTTTTCTGGAGCAATATTGTAAATGGAATTGATGTTTTAAGCTGCCAAGCACCTCAGTCCCTTATAGACACAGGTAACAAGGGCTATTTGCAAGAAACGCGTCTCGTGCCCTCAGGAATGAAAATGCCCCTCCACCTCCTCTCACCAGCAGTAACACCAAACTTCATTCCCTTCAAAAATGGAATTGGCTCACACCTTTTTAATGTAAAAGACAACTGGTGTCTCCGATTTTTTTTTTTTTTTTGCTATCCCCAACAAATAGACTGTAAAAACTTCATGTCTGCAAGGCCTCCAATTCCAGGTAATGAAAAAAAATCAGAAAACTTGGGTGAGAATGTGCCATAGCATCCTATCTGTTGAGTGATTCATCCTGAAATGTTCCTTTTCACTTTCATTCTCTCACATCTCTGATGATTGAACAAAACAAAAAAAAACCAAACCAAACCAAAAAAATATCTGTGCTATTATTTAACTAAGCTGACCTTTTCTTATAAGAGATTTTTTGGGCGTTCTTCAGTAACTTCTGTGCTTTCCATATCTGGATTCTCCATAGTATAATTAACAGCGAGACATAAAATGGAGGAGAAGAATCCTTAGATAAATCATATGAAATAGAATGTGATGAACAAGTCAGTGTTTTATTTTTTCCCAGCCTGATATTGTGAATCATTAGTTTGACTGATTTCCACACCATTTTGCTTGCAGTCTTAACGGAAAATAAAGATTATTTTCAGTAACAAACATGACATAAGATTCAGAATTCAGCATGGAAACAGGAAAACAAAAAAACTAGATTGCAAACCATGCAAAAATTGCTTGTACATGAAGGTAGAACAGTAAGAGAATGGGCATCCAGCTCCCAATGCCTGAGTCTGTATAATGGAAAAGCACAAAAGCTACACATTTTTCAAGTCCCAGTGTTCTGAAAAACCCAAAAAAACCCGAACTCTCCAAGAGAAGTAGGTAAAGATACAAGTATTTCAGAAGATGCAATATTTCAGAAAAATATTCAGAAGTCAGGATTCAAAGGTAATTGCAAAGCAGCACTCCTAAAATTTTAGAAGAAAACGCAGCAGAAATTATGGCACATAGGAAAAATTCTGATGGGCAGCCATCTCACAGGAATCCTTTGACTCAATTCTAAAATGCCTGAACTTCTGGGCACACATGCCCTATCCAAAAGGTTATTGAGAAAGTGCTTGATATTTATGAAGTCCACTTTCACACCAGTCTTACATCATTGCACAGCTGAAAACAAAATGCACCAAAAAACTGCATGAGGGTGGGTGGTAAAGCTCTTCTCTCTTACCAGGTTTCAAAATGTTGGGAAAAAAGATAATATAGACCAAGTGAAGATGAAATGTTGACCTGAAATATTCTGAATCCATATTACAAGACTATAATTTCTTCTGTAGCTTATTGCAGCTTCTCTCCTCAATTAACAGTACAAAATCTAACATACTGCCCAGTAATTCAATATTTGTTAGTCAATGTTAGCCATAGCTGTTGCAGCATTAGCAAGTTACGCTCATCCTGAGGCAGTGCAATCTAATTCCAAAGCATCCCCAGTGCGGGACCTGTGCTCGTCTGGCTCAGTGAAAGGTTTTCACTCACCCAAACCTTTCAAGCGGTTTTAAATAGACAGTCTGTAAAAATCACAACTTTCATATCATTAGAAAAATAAGAATGCTTCTTTTTCCATTAGGACGTGGCTCTTGCTTCTAACCTATATAGGTCAGAGCAAAATAATGAAACATTATTCAGGGAAAAAGTTATTTTGAGTAGGTTATTTAAAGGTCTCAGACTCATTTTATTTTTCTTTCCCCTTTCCATCTCAGAAACCTATATAATTGATGCATGACACTAGAGTACATTTTTTACAACAGAAAAAGCATTAAAAATTNACCCCAATGTGCTAGAATATTTACAGAAATTGAGCAGAACTTTAAAAAAAAATTGCTCCCAAAACCAAGAGACTGCTGGTGACAACTTCAGACAAAACCATCACAAGCAAGTCGTCATCGACTTTCTTTTCAGTCTTCCCTCCTCTCTTCCATGCCCCAACACTTCAGCTGAATGCTGTACAGCTGATGGCAGACACCTACTTCTTTGGGGAAATGCAATGATGCATTCCAGCTTCATCATAATAATGAAGTAAAACCCTGTTAATTGGAAACACAGGAAAGAGAGGATGAAACAGGGAGCGTCACTGCATTTGAATTAGGTGTGATTTATGGTCATCTCTGTTAAAAAAATAGATAAAGAATGAGCTGACGAAAAGTCCATTTGCCAACTGCTTCATTTTAATGAAAATATCACGGAAAATTTATAATGTAAAAATGATGGAGAATAAAATGTTTTATATTCAAGAAAAAAAAAATCTGGTGAGATAAAAAGGACTATTCCATCTGGAACCTGCGCTACTCTAAAATAAACCACAAAATTTAGCTATTACTCATTCTGAGCTCACAGGCATTGAGTTTTGTTTGATACTAAAGTGATAATAATAATTGAGTTTTCCAGAGTTACTGGAAAACATATTATGCAATGGTGGCTCAGAGCATTTCAACAGTGTGTAATGTAAGGGCAGCTAATTTAAGCTTCCGATAAGGGTTTCCATGAATGGAAAGCATTTTGTTGAAGGCTAAAACGTTACTGTTTACTATATTTGCTGAAAAAGATGCAACAAATATTTTGGGATTAAAAAAGAGAAATGGCAGGATTTAATCAGAGCAGGGAAGGAGGATTTGTAACCCAGTACTCACAACATTCATGAGTAAGAACAGGTCAAGAATTAAAGTAAATAGTTCCTTGCATAGAGGGGAAAATAATTTATCTGGGTATCTGACTGTGGACTTGCATTTCCCTCTACAGGAATGATTTTATACAAGCAAAGAAACTTTTTGAACAGCTAGTTTTGTTGCTTTAGAGATAGTGAAAGCATGTCCCCTAATAACACTGCAGAAACAAATCTAACTCCAACCCATCATAACAGAAGTGGCATCTATTGTACACTTTTTTCTGCGAATCAGTTTAAGAAAACTTTCTTTAAGGTGTGTTAAGACATGACATTGTTGATTGAGAACCAAAATAAAAATGGAAGTGAAGCCATCACTGGAAAGGGATCATAGTTTTCTATCTTTATTCTATTTGAATGATGTTGAAATGAGTGGGTATATCACCTTTCTGTTCTTGAACAGGTTTTTAAATAGATCTTTTAGGAATATGTTTATAGTTGACAAATGTGGCAGGGAGAATGGTTTTGGGTTTTAAACTTAAAATGATGTTTCCTTCCAATTCACTTTCTACAAAGGTGTCTACAAGAGCACAGTGGTCAGCTACAAGTAGTATTTCTTGTAGTTCAATACTTCTACTCAAAACTTTTCAGTCTTGTTCATTTAACAAGAATGCTGCGGCAGTTTCCCAAGTTACTTGTTCTGAATAGTAACTAAAGAATGTCTAACACTTCAGCCCAAGGTGAACATTCTTAATGGCCACTGAATGCAAATACTCAAAAATCCTTTCCACAAATGAATAGATTATTATTTGTTTGGCCAATCTGTCTGGAATTAAGGCAGCATTCTTCCAAATTCTGCACAATCTGTAGAGCACCCAATCGTAAGGACAGCAGGATTGTAACATTTTCCTTACTGAGCACTGCATGACACAGCTGGCAGGTCAAACTGGGACTTCTCTGGCTTCTATACAAAGCATTGTATGCTGATGATATATAACTCCTTTGGCTTGCAAAAAGTTTCTAAATGTTAGCCAAAATGCAAAAACTACTGTTAATGTTTCACACTAATGAACCAAATTGCATGCACGTTGTTAAATGATTATTCAAAATCAGCATATTTGCAAACAGGAGTTTTACGTAAGAAGGGATCCATAATACCACCAGGTAATGCTCTTTGCAATTCCAAGGACTGCACTCTATCAATTTACTGGTAACAGAGTTTGAGTATTTAAATTTTTGTTATTGTTTCCTTCTCTCCTGACCTCCTCAGAACAAACACTTCTCTGACTTCTTGGGTTTTTTTACACATCTACACAATATTGTCTTAATTTCCTCCTTGTCCCTTCCTCCCTACAATATAAGTTAACAGCAAACATGATTTAATATTGAACCATCTTCCTCCTTTAATCTTTTCTCTTCCAAAACTCCAGTGTTCCTGAGGGTTTCTTGGAACAATGACTCAGCCATCTCTGGAGTTAGAACATGTCGCTTTAGCTAAAAGAAATTCACCATAAATTATTACCTACAGTGTGCCACCGGCAACAATCTCTCTAATCCAATGCATAACAGACAAGTATCATTAACTAAGGGATTATTTAATTAATCCTTATCTGGAGCTGTGGTAAATTCTCTTATATCCAGTCAGACTGATATTCTGCATAGAAAGACATTTAAGAGGGACACCTTTTGAAAAACAACTTGTGTTTACTTGCTTTTTGCTTTCCCTTCCTTTTTTGAACTCTGCAGAAGATTCTTTTACTTTCCTCCCAGAGCAAGCAACAACACAAATAATATATATCTAATCTCGCACTGAGCCTTTTACCCTGCAGGAAGATTGTCTTGAAATATTCTCCTTACCCTTCCAATCTAACTCCACATAATCCCTTGGAAAAATTCTCCAGAGTTTTGACTCAACACACGATATGAATAACAATTCATGCTGTGTATTAACATACCCAGGAAAAAAAAAAATTCTACTCTTGATTGTCTAAAATATTCAGAAACAACAATTTTCCCAAGGAATAAAATAAGCAAAGGGGAAAATGAGAAAAATATGAAACAAGAGAGTAAAATAACTTTGGAACCTACAGCAACAACCTTAAATTCAGTCTTAAATATTAGCTGCTCTTCCACATGAGACTAATGTAAAGATTAATAGTCTGAATATTATCTTAGCAAGTCTCACATAAGCCCATTGACTTCTCTGGAGTCATGTGCACCAGAGCAAGGAAGAACACAGTCAGTCTCATTATAAATACATACTGTAACATGCCCTGAAGTAAAAAGTTGTGCTGTGGGAATGCATTAAAAAATAACGTACCAAAGAAAAAGTCTCAACATTTAAGAAATAAATACTCAGCGGTCTTTTCATCTGAGCATTTCTTTCTGTGTTTTTAGACTTCTTTTTGAGTGGCCAGAGAGTCTGAGCTAAGGCAATTAAATGCAATCCAGGTGCAAACTCTGTAACTGAAAACAGAAGTAATGATAATTGAAAATGCTGCAGTGAAGTACTGAAGTCTGATCTGAACTGTTAACAAAGTAATTATAGCAAGGGCTAACCAGAGGCTTAAAATTTCATAATTGTAATGAAGAAGTTGCAAGTTAAAAGAATGCCTGACTTACACAAGTTTACTTTGCCTACAAGCAAATTGAGATTTAGAATGTATGCATACAGACATATATATATATATATATGTCTGTATACTTCACCTCAGATTAAAGAAAGTCTGTGCACACACCTACTGACACAAACAGCCAAGCTGACTTCTAAAGAGTGTTAGCATGGAAGGAGAGCTGAAATTAAAGAAATGGTTCTAATACATAAACACAGGGCATCAATGAAAGCATTTTTTGTTTCTAAGGTAGCAGAAAAGAAATCAGATTAAAGGCTGATTCAATGTGGGTGCAAGTGGGAGGAAGAACCATTGAGATTGAGTGAGCAAAACACCAGTATGAATTCACAGGCAATTAAAGTCTTCTACAAGTATTTTTTTCTTTTTCCTGGAAAAACATCTATAATGCAGACAGCATTTATCAAATGGAAATTTTGAAGATGAGTAAAATAACCAATTCAAAAGAGGCTATAAATAATATTACCAGAATAGTGCTGCTCTAACTCACCTGTCATTGTAAACCTAAGATTTTTTTCTACATTACTAGAACCCACCCCCTCATCTACTTCTCCAATCTACACAGTGCCATTCAACACACTTAATCATACCACACACTTAACAAAACTTACCTATCATTAAAACTGTGAAATAATACTAAACTGAGTTCATCAAGCAGATTTCTTCCTCAGAACCTGTAGGCCTGTTCAGTAATTTTTTTGTCTAACAATTTTAATGAATAGTTTCAATACCTATTTATAATTTTTGCATGAGAAGTACATATACATAGCACCTTCATTTTCTAAGTTGAAATTATATAGGACATGGTGGAACTTCCAGCTTGCATCTCTGATTGCAGCATTCTGGCAGTAATCACTGGGTTTTCACATGCAAATCAGGGTGCCAATCTTACAAACCAGGTTTCCATGGGCATTAAGATCCACACGGATACTTTTGGGCACAGCTGTATGAATTGCATGCTAAGAGCATGACTGGAACCAGAATACAAAACAATCTCCCATGACTTTTACAATATGTATTACTGTAATTACACGTTTCATATCTGGTCTAACATACTTGTTTCTGTTAGAAGGAGCAGAATAACTAGAACTAATGTTCACACACTATAGCATTTGAGGAGTTTATTTTATCATTCCTCTAATCCTCTGTTCCAAAATGATGTCATGGCACTGAGCTATTTTAATAGAAAGAGGAAAATTTACTCTTTGGTTTAATAGGAAAAAAAACCAAAACCAAACAAACCCAAAGGACAGTCCCAGATTAAATTGCAGGACAATGCTGATACAAAATGGAAATAAAGTATGCTTTTTAAACTAAGATAAAAACATTGCATTTTCCTTTCAGTGAAAATTTGGGATTAAAGTTGCATGCTTTCTGAAAAAAACTGTGTTAGCCCATTTACTTGGATGGGGGAGACCTGCCCATTTTGACAGCAGGTGGACTTGGGTTATTCTGCAGTTGACCACAGTTGAATTGGTAATTTAAAAATGTGGCCAAGTGCCAAACAAACCACCTGCTCCAATTTCAGCCTCAGATGTATGCACAGATTCTGACCCCATCTTTAGCTCAGTGGAAGGGTCTTTCCTTGTTCTCAGTAACTCACAAAGGTCAGGTACGTGCAATATCTACAAGCTTACAGGGCACTCTGAGGCAGCTAGGAGCCAGAAATACCACATGATTTTATTTTAGTGTCACCTTTCTGCAATTTCAGTTCCAAGCTCAGTTTTAGCACTTTAAGACTGTTCTTAAGTTAGAATTTCAAATAGCACAATCAAGCCAGTCACTTCAGAAGTTAAGTGCAAAAAATGCAAGGTGGTCTAGTTATTCCACCATAATCTTTGGTATCTAGCAGAAGCTGGCCATTTGTCATTTATATTCTACCTGATGTTCAATAAAAGTGAACAACGAATATGCAGCCATTACTTCTTATTCACTAAGGGAGAAAAAAAAAAGTCTCATCCATCTCAGCTACATGGATTGAATTTCTCGATACATGCTCTAACTTATTTTCCTTTATATGTCTTTTGACCTGTGAATCCAGAGAGACCAAGTTAAGAAACTGAATGTAACAAGAACCAAGGTTTGGTGTGTTAAGAAATTAGGACGTTGTTCTAACCTTTAATTAAGTATCTAAAGGGATTGGGGAAAAAAACCCCAAAGAAGTAATTTTAGTTTTCAGTAAGACCCTCAAAACACAAATGAGATTACTGAGAGGTCAGGAACAGTAAACTTGATTTTCTCTTCCCAGGCAAGCCAAATCGACATTTGCACCTCAAAGCCAGCTAAATCTGGTGTTGGTTTCCCTTGGCTGGTACAAAGAGCATGAACATTAGCAAGTTTCTATCTGGTCATTTTTTGTAGCTACAGTTAAGAACACAGGAGCAGACCTAGCAAGTTAATTTGGGTGTACTCACACCAGCTGTAATTACAAGAACTGAAAAATGTATGTGTCCTGGTGGAGACGGCCTATACTGATGGAGTGTAAAGATGATCAAGTGAGCTTGAGTGTAACTCCATGGTTACATAAATCCTGTCTGTAATTGCCTGGGTTGGAAGGGACCCTAAAAATCATCTCGTTCCATCCCCCAGGGACATCTTTCACTACACCAGGCTGCTCAGAGCTCCATCCAACCTGGCCTTAAACATTTTCATGCCACCAAGAAGAAAATACACTCCTGCCGACTTCCCTCAGCTGATGAATACCTTTCTAGGGCCCTTCTTTCCAGATGGGACCTATACGTTAATATATTTGAATAAAGACCAGATCTCAAGTACTAGAGGTAGTTTCTGAATTCTACATTCACCGAGTCAGTTTAGCCACCCTGTTGCCCTATAACAATTTAAACAACAAATGAAACTGTCACGTTTTACTCCCATACACTTTCACCACAGCATTATCACGAAGAGCTCATGAGATGCCAAGCTTCTCCCTAGTGCTAGGAAAAAAAGAGGCAACACAGTGGCCAATAAATGACAGATAAATGTAGACGAAGAGAAAGAAATACAAGTGGGGAAATTTTTAAATGTATCAGTAGTTGTTTAGAAATATAAACTAGAAGTCTGGAACTTCCAGGAAAACAGCACAGAACTCATTTTGCAATTATCTAAATCCACGATCTGTCTGCATCAATGCTGTGTATCGCCTTGGTCCCCTACCTCAAAACTGGATACAGTAGAACTAGAAATGATTTTTAAGAAGAGAAACATAGGGCAGACAAAGTTAAAAGAACTTCTATACAAAGAAATCCCTTTATAAAGCAAAAAAACCCACTTCAGACTCTTTCCAGAAAGACATAGCTCAGGGGAGAAATAACAAACGCCTGTAAAAACACAGTCCTCAAGGTCAAGGTGATAAAAATTGATTCCTCACTCTGTCTTCCAAAATAAGGAGCAGGAGGCATCAACTGAAACTAACAGGAAACAGCTTCAAAACCCGATGACGTGACTCATCACCAGCAAAAGGCTGATCTGTGAACTTCCTTGCTAATGGATGTTTCGAGAGGCAAAGGTTGTATCTAGATTTAAGGAAGACTGAACACATTTGAGAAGAAGGAGGTTGTTAAAGATTAATAAGTACACAGAAACTACATCCAGCCCTGCAGCGCTTCATGTAAAGAGCAGCTGAAAAGGTAAAATAGATACTTCAGCCACTTTTCACAGCCATCCTTTTACAGAGAATAAGGGTTTAACTGGACCTCCAAACTGACCTGCTAGTCACCCTGGTGCTATGTTGGACATAAAACTGTAGTATCACCGTAAAGGTGTAAAATCCTTCTGTGCTATTAAAGGAAACTCAGCAAACCAAAAAACTGCCACATTTAATGTAGAATAGAATGGTAAACTGAACAGCTTGATAAAGCTGCCAAAGTATTTAGAAATGTTAACTCTTTGCCATGTATTTAAGAATTTTATACTGCTCTACTACTCCCCAGCCATTGTAAACATAGGATTTTAGGGCCATTACTACGTAGCTGAAGTACTCAGGAAAAAACTACAGATTTGGTCTTAATTTTTAGTGTAAGCAACATCTGGCCATTCTCTCATCACACTTCTGTATTCTGTCTTTTTTGTGGATGTTAATTTCAGTTCTCTATGTAAAATACAGACTCTATCAGCTCCTGTTAGATATTGTTGTGATCTCCTCTGTGATCAAATGTACAGTCTACATCCAGATCTTACAGTCTACCCAGATAAGAAGCTACAAGTAGATGTTAGCATGATGGGGTGGACAGGGAAGGTGCAACACAAAATAACATTTTCCAGTGAATTTTCCATGACCATGTACTGTACATACTTCTAACTTTCACAGAAAAAAATGAATAGTCTTTATAAATTACTGATAAAGATAAAACTTAATTTTAAAAGATAGAAATCAAGATAGATGGGATATATTGAATCTCAAAACAAGGAGTAGGGTTTTTTTTTTTTTTTTGAGGTTTGTTTGTCAGTTTTCATTTGAGGTTTGTTTTCTTCTTTTTTAAAATCCATTATGTTTTGGGTAGAGGAATGATGAAGGAATACAGAAAAGTATCTCCCCCAAACCCATGTCTTCTGGCAGAAGACACTAAGATCCAAAGGATCATAGTTCATCTGCCTGTCCATACGTCAAGCATTTCACATTTTCAAAACTGCAAGACTGAATTCTGAAAAATATTCTACAGAAGATGAAGCAATTTTTAAGTTTGTTTTTTTTTTCCAAATTTTTTGTTGCTATTTTCTCAACCAAACACTCTCAGGCATATGACAGCTGGAAACATCATGTTTTAGCCAGGAACACACATCTTGAAAGCAGATGGTAAATAAGCTTACTGCAGAATCATAACAGACTGATAGAAATAATCATGTCAGCAAAGCTACCTCAGAGCCAGACAAACAAAAGAAATATTTTTATGGCAAAGTTTACAACTGAGAACATTTTCTTCGCATTACACTCCACATCCTACAGCAGTGATAAAACTGAGACATGCACCTGGAAATTTTATTGTGTTTTTTGAGCAGTCTGAGCCTGAGGCAGACACAGGCCTACGGAGCTGAGGGGAAGGGATGAGCAGGATGGTGGCTGGATCCAGAGACCTTCTCAAGCCCTTGGAAAGCACAAGGGGATGTCTCTGTCTGGAGAAGCCTCTGCTCGGGCCAGGAGAAGTGTCCCTGTATGAGACTGTGACACACTAGCAGAGCTGGTGAAATGCTGCTCCTCGCTCCATCCCCATCTCTGAGCACACTCAGCGCAGGAACTGAGCTCCTGCTGCAAATGCCTTCACAGCCTCGATGCCCAAATTGTTACAGCCCACTGGAAGGAACATTTGGCTTAAACTGGGAAGATTCTAACAAACTGAATGTGCTTTATATATTCTCTCAGCAGAAAAAAAATGAAGGAGGTAACAATGCTTTTAAGAAACTAGCTGATGATTAAGATCAAAGAACTCAGAAGGCTGTAAGGTTACTCCCTATGTTAAAAAGAGGATCTGTATGCCTACATAAAGTACTCTCAAAAGTGAAAAAATTCAGACAAAGATTTTCATGCTCTTAGAGAGATTTGATCAGTGCATCTCAGATAAATGAAGAGCTTGGCTTTTGTTAGCTGGAAACTTGAAATTAGTTTAGTGCAGCATTTGCCTATGGATCATTTGTTACAATTATGCTACTTAATGTATTCTAATAGGATTCATCTTCCTGAGGCATCTGAGTTGTTTATAAATAGCCTAGATAACATGATGACAAATAATACATGTTTATGAAAAAAATTTCATATTTCAGCTCAAGATACCTCATTATAACCTTATTACAAATATCCAAAAAAGTCAAAGTAAAGCACCACAAAAGGGCGCTTTATTTAAATTAATTCACATTGGAGATACTTGCTGGAGATAAGTTTTTCAATGTTGAAACTATAAAGCAGTAACTAGACAGGTAAAGGTGTTTTACCTATAAGCTGCTACAAACAATTAACAACACAGAAAATGGAAATCCCCGGAAGCCCCTTCACTTCCAAGCTTTAATAATTTTCATAACTTGCAAACTGTAAAAAAGCTCCTAAACCAAAGACTGTCTTCTGAAGCTCTCCTAAATTTTCTTTTTTTTTTTTTTTTTTTCCGAAATAACACGATGGAGAACAATTTGGCCTTTGTACCAAGGTGGGGTTTTCTGGGTTTGTTATTTAACATGAGAAATGTACGGTTTACTTTCAGGGGGAAAAAAGGAAAGAGTAACAGACAAGTAACAGAGAAATGGCAAGATCTGAATGCTAATAAAATATATAGAAATATACCAGGCCTATGAGACAGGGCTGACTTAGACAGCATGGCAGACAGATGCAAAGTGAGTTTGTCAGAATTAGCTATGAGCTACTGCAACAAAAAAAATGAAATCCAAGCAATTAAAACAAGGAGAATGCAGAAAATGTTAGCCCAAAACAACTACCTTTTCTTTTTCCTTTTAATTGCATTTTCTTACTTTAGACCCCGATATAATGAAATTATTTTGGCTGAAAACCACCAAATAGTCAGATTGCTACAGCATATCATGTCTCAGGCTGAGAGAGCTAAAAGCCTAAATTTCAAGAAAAACCCTATTTCTGTCTTCCAGCTACCTAGTGGGAGGGTATAGGTATGACTGTCCTCCTTGGTGACAGGATGAGAGACAAGGGATACAAGTTGGAATGTGGGCGATTCCAGATAGGGAATTTTGTTCCCCTTGAGGCTGCTAACTCACTGGAACAATTTGCCCAGAGGCATCATGGAGTTTTCATTTCTATAGATACTCAACAGTCAGCTGGTCCTGATCCTTATAAATTTTTAGTTTTAAAAAACAAAACCAAACCAAGCCTGTCTGCGTTCAAGAAGAGAGTCCGGTGTAGGGTCAGGGGTTGGACTTGATGGTTCTGATGGGTCCCTTCCAACTCAGCGTATTCTAAAGAAAAAACAACCCACCTAAAAACCTAACTTATTCTCAAAGACTGAAATGCTTAACCTCCAGCACTTTGGCAAGTGCTCATTAGTAACAACACAGTGTACTTGGAACTTCATTCCAGTGGATGATTACAAACTTCCAGCTGTTCAGGTACTTGGTAGAAAGCAAACAAAGGTGTGATGATAACACGATTCAGGTTACTAATAACACTGGACAAGCAGTGATCAAGTAACCAGTCAATAAATCAAAGCAGCATGAACACATCTTTCTCCCCACGTTTTCCTAGGAAATTACGGTCAGCTCCCTCAAAGACATGTCTAATAAAAACCAGAAGTTTCTTCCTGCCGTTCAAAAGGGGAGGTGTGATGAATGAAGTGATTCCCAAATACCTGCAACCATCTTGCAAATCCCATTGTTGACACTGTTCAGCCAGGCTCGAGTTTCTTTCTGTTCCCACCTCCTTTGTTTGCACTGTCTCAGCATTAGAATTGTGGAAATCTAATTTGGAAAGCCAGTGAGCCACAGAACCACACCTACCCCCTGCTCCACTAAATTGTGTGTTGGGTGCATTGGAGGAAATGCTGTCTATCAGAACGAGTGGGAATCCAACACCAAAACAAACTCTCTCACAGAAACCTCAAACATATGGACCAGCAGTTTACAAGTACATCACCCATTTCAACAGGATTCCTTGGAGGAAAAAAAAACCCCAAACAACCCACAATCAGCATACAGAATTCCATATGGACACTAATAAAGCAGCAGAAGACATAGTTACACTGGCTTGTGTTTAAGCAAGAATGTTGTGTTATAAACAACTTTCAGCACCAAATCCAATGAAATAAAAGCTCAGACCTCAATGTTTATTGAATCTGTCATACTTTTTTTTCCTTAAAATATGAAAAAGGAGAGAAAACATGCATTATTTAGACAAAGGAACCATATGACAAAGGAATGCCATACACATTTTCAAAAATACCCAAATTGCCTAAAATATTTTACCAAAAAACCCTGCAATACTCATGTGAATTAGTTAAATAAAAAGTCACATACTTCTATCACTTTCCAAAGAATTATGTTTGCTTTATGTGGAAAAATAGCAGTTACCTGGAATTAAATCCTCTCTTGGTAATCGCCCTAAAAAGCCAGTATTAACCTCCTCTCCTTTACCTCTACACATCTGCATTAAATAAAACAACCCCCCCTCAAAAATAGTGAACAAAATGAAAAAAAAAAAACGAAACAAACCCAAACCCTAACTCCAAGAAACCCCACTGAGGAAACAAACAAGAATTTCAAAGCAAAACTAATACTAAACAGTGATCACAGCATGTTCACTGCCATAGGTACAGAAATGGTTTAGAAGTTACTTTTCTTTCGGTCTTACTGGATATGTAAAAAATTCAAAAAAGGATGCTTTAGCTTTTATGAGGAATATAAAACAGCAACCGCTAGTTTTGCATGCTTGTCTAAATGTAAATGTAATGGCATGAAACTATTACTGTTATGCATTCAACGCCATTTTCTAAACCATCCCAACTGCCAAATCAATCACTATACTATTAATGTGTCATGTATGATGTTTTTGAAAAGCTAAATATATCAAAAAAGTCTAAATTACTCTGTTTTACTTTTCATGGGTTTTATTACATATAATAGGTTTCCAGCTATTTCTAAGTATGAAAGTAAAGCTCTTTCAAGAAACAAAACAAAGATGCTCTGTATTTAACGTTCCTGGAGTTGGTCTGAATCTTGCATTTCAAGGAGTAAAAAAAGGAAAAGCCAGCAGGTTGATTCCCTGGTGGTCAATTGAGCAGCCCCCACCCACTGATTCACCTGAAATTTCTTCGAGTGCACAGACTAAGCAGATACTGAGTATTGTCAAAGCCGAGAAATCCTTTTCCTTGTGGAAAACCACATCCAGTCCATTAGAAGGACTTTCCCAGTGATTGGATTATCCACTCAATATAGGATAAAAATGAAACAAGGAAAATATAGTGACTAAAATGCAATTTTTTTTGGCTGGCGGAATATCGTGAATTGCCTTGCTCACATTTTGCACTCAGCAGTCATTACTGGAAGATTGTTATTTTATAATTAAAACTTCAATTTTGTAATTCGAAATACGTGAAATACTAATTTCCTGCATTCTGATCCTTATATCTTATTGCTTTTGTGCCAAATATACATCTGAAGACCAATATTAGATATGATAAATATATTTTTAAAAAGCAATTATATATATATATCTCATTGTCAAAACCAGACATTAATTCTGTTAAAAAGATTTAACACATTAAAAGCAAAAAAGTTGGCACAAACTAATTAGAGTAGATGACATTCACAAAAAGAAAATAATTGTATGAAGACCTTAAAAAAGAAATTAACAAAATCATCCCATCTTTGATAGACTGATAGACTCATCTAGGATGAAAAGAAGACACTGAAGAATTTAAGATAGGACCATGCAGTGTGATTCCACTCAATTAAGCCTACAATTAGTGCCAAATGATTCTTTTCTGCTGAAGATAAAAATGATCTAATGGTATTGGCAAAACACTTCACAACACTCAGAAGGTTAAAAACTTAAAGAAAAAAAACTAGTCAGATTCTTCTCATATATATTACTGACAAAAATAAAACTTTATATCATGGTTTGTCAGATTATTCAGCTATTTCTCAGCATGGGAAGATTTACATACAAATACAGCTCTACAGAGCAGGAGGAGGTTTGAGCACAGAGCTAATGAAATCTTTTTTCTTTCTGCATTTCCCCACAAACCTGAAGACATGAGAATTAAAACACCAGAGCTGACAAACAAGTTTGGCAGACTTTGCGGGAGGGATTAAAACCGACTCACGTGATATTTCCGTCAGGTGTACCTGAACGCTTTACAGGCATTATTAAAATGCAAATTATTACATGTGAAATTCAAGGCCCTGCTGGGAAAATATCAAGCTTGCAAATATTATCAGTTATTGCACTGTAGTACCATCAAAAACCCCTGGATGCCGAGTTATGTGACAGACAGCAGAAATAAGAGAAGGGACTTAAAAGAGCAACCTGACCAGCTTTTCCTCCCCTCCCCTCCCCTTTGGGGAAACGGTCTCTTTTGGTGACCAAAAGGTGAACCGAGGTGGGATTCCTTGAATACACTGATATTGCAATAATGAAAATGAAACTGGATAAAAATTAAGCTTGATTAGTAAACGTAATTATGGCTAATTACTTCTGCTTGGGTTTGTCAAATATTCGTCTTCTATTTACAGGTCAAAGTAATAGCCAGGAAGTGATTCTTCAAGCATCTGCAATTCCAGATGTTGCCTTAGCTGATAGAGAATCTTATTCCCAACCCACCTCACGCAAACTTCTGCCTGGAGTCAACATCTTATGCCTTAAGCTACACAGCAAGCTGGAGTACATAACAACCAAAACCCCAGTGTTGCTTTTGGAATATTTTAATTTTATGGCTTGTATTGATCCATCATTAGTTTATTTACCATAGATTTCTGACTGGTTTCACAACAGAGTAAGCAGAGCACTAATAGTAATAATGGCATGTCTTCTTTAAGTTTACATAAGGAAAAGCACCAAGCAGGATTTTAAAATTTCATTACAAGCCATACAAAAAAGACAACATCATCAATTAAAAACCCCACATTATCTGTGGTCAAGGTTCAACAAAGGAAAGTAACTTGTAGAGTATTTAATTCTAGACTACAAAATCTATGCTTTCCCCAACACCATGCCTCTACTAATCTGAATGAATTTATGCACAAGAAAATGTTTGAACAGGACAAACCATTTGTGACCTCCTTAACAAGATTTTAAGACAGTCCTCCGCTGCTTACAAGAAGTCACACACAAACCAACACTGAAGGTGATGCAGTAGCAATTCCTCCCCCCACCCACTCCCTCCAAAAAAGATGGCTCTTTCAATAATTATTTCTCTTGCCATAATTTCTCGAAGTACCTTAGTTTACATGCCTATTTTGACACTGTACTTTGTTCCCCTTTTTTCCATGGGGAAAAAAGAAGGCAGAAAAATAGATGTTTGCTCCGTTTCCCTTTTGTGGGAGCAGAATTTTCTTATCAAGAGCCAATTTACCTCAGGGCAACCTCTCACATGGCCTAAGTTCTAGATATTTGTCTCAGATACTCATTCTGTGTTTCCTGAAGGCTTCTGTATTTGACACTGCTGACACAAGCTCCTTTAAAGGAAAACCTCTAATACTGACAAGCAAGTCAACAATTGTTTCTGTTCACCGTCTCAAGCACCCAGCTCCTTTGAGGCTTGCCCTGCACTCCAAAGCAGTTCTTTCCCAGATTTAAGGACCTGCCTATACATTGTTTTCGAGCCCGTCTTCATCACCCTGTATGTGTGCACACCAATTTAATGAAAGCAGCTTTAGAAGATGACACATTCCAGAGTTTAGCAACTCTAAACAGCCAAGAAGTTTCTGAAGTGAGAGCTCAATTGTTTCTAACTACAAAATTCAGCATATTTTGATTACACTCAGAGACTCAGTTTTCCAACATGTGGGATACACACTTCCTTTTGAAAATGCATAACTGGGAATGCAGGTAGAAACCTCTTTTCTTTAGGGCAAGATAAAAAGAAAAAGGTTTTACAAAGTGACTGGGTACCATGACAGGGCGCTCGAACCGTGCAGTGTAATCTGCATCCCCCAGTCACCAAAATTCCACTAAAAGGGTCACGAGAAACCTGATCTTAGCCTTACATTATGCCTGCTTTGAAGAGGACATTGAACAAGATGTCTCTGACGTGACAATGCCAGGGAAGTTTTATTAAGATCTCCCCAGTGAAAAAGCAATTAGACAAAGCATTTCTATCAAGTTCTGCTTCAAATACAAACAAGACAAGATTTTGATTACAATTCCAGTAAATATCAGTATTTTCCAGTGCTTTCTTTTAAACTACAGATCATATACTAAAACACTTTCTCTTTGGAATGAAGAGATGTGCCCAATGCTCCCTTGAAATGCTTTTCAGCCACAAATCTGCTGAACGCCAGCCCTGCCACTCTCACAGAGCCGGCTGTAATTAAATAGACAATGTAATAGCTGTCACTACAGTACACAAAGCAGCCACTTGGAACCATACTGATAGAAAAGGCAGAACTCTATGTTCCAAACTGACCAGAAAACAGAATGTTTGATATTCTGTATATCGCCCAAAGTAATCTACATGTTAATTAAAAAAAAAGTCAAATTCCTTCCTGAAGTAAGATAAATGTTTTTTTAAAAAACAATTCAATCAAATAAACTAAAACCACAAGTCCTTTCAAACCACTAAAGAAAGGAAACAAACTTCTGATTAAAACTGCCTTTTTTTTTTTTAAATTTTCTACTCTACTACATGTTCCTAGGGTGTCCAATCCTACTTTTTCAATAGTGCTTCAGAACTACAAGGTTCTGTTAATTCTACTTTGGTACTTCGAAAACATAAGCATTTCTTTTCACTAGATCTGTCTTCTAAAAAGCAAACTAATCAGTTGACCTGTCAATGACCATGATAATGCATTAGGAAAAAAAAAATTAAAAAAATATGCTAATAGATACCTTACATGTCTTTCAGAATCAAATAATTCTACCCCTTTGGCATTTAGCTTTCTTAATATAAATTTTTAATAAGTATTTCGTAAGTAGAGAATCCCTATTCATGGACAGAATAAGTATTACTGTTTAATTTTGCATTTTTCAAAGGCAAAAGAAGCCTGCCAAGGGCTGGTTAGCCAACAGACTCAGAGCCCTCTTCTTCCTCACACTGGCACTGCAGAATATTAGTTCCTCTGCTCACTTTGTATCCATGCTTATATTCTTTCACCATGGAGAGGGTTGCCCGACAGGGCTTTGAAAAGTGGAACTAAGTATTAGAGGCAAGATGCTCCCCATTAAAAAACTGCAATACTGCGTATTTCTGCAGCCTTCTATTAACAAAGCACCATTGGAAATTCTAATAAGAAAGCAACTAGAAAGCAAAGTGCCATTTCACTGCAAGGACCAAAAAGGCCAGATTACATATTTAGGCTGTTTAGAAACTGAATTGCTGCGTGGTCAGCACATATGTCAGGGTTTAAACTATTGGCACTCACCAAGATTTTCAAATAACAGCCACAGGCCCACACTGATCTGATTGTTTTATCGGAGACCACCTACTCAAAACCAGATCACTTGACATAGAATTTTTTCATTATGTTTATTATTACAATTTTAGCTCCATATGAGGAATTCCTGTAAAATTCATTCCATGAGGCAATACTAAATCCCAGCCCTACAGTTATCTTGAAATCTGTAAACCACAGCACCGACTGGCACAAGTATGCAGAGTTCTGCTCAGATTAACTTAAAAAAAAAAATGGTGGTGCTTACAATGTAGTTTTTAAATTTCTATGAAATTTGGCTTGAAATAACCGAATAATTGAACAAAATAGTCTTTATAAAAA
Source organism: Donacobius atricapilla (assembly GCA_013397315.1). Classification (NCBI taxonomy): domain Eukaryota; kingdom Metazoa; phylum Chordata; class Aves; order Passeriformes; family Mimidae; genus Donacobius; species Donacobius atricapilla. Next base: position 884,755 of record WBMY01014653.1, read on the forward strand.
TCAAAGAAAATCAAAACACTGTAGTGCTAAATGTCAAAGTGCATGGAGGAAAACAAAGTAGCAGGTAGCTAACTGAAATTTCTGTTATTACTTTGCAGGAAAGGAAGAGTTCCCAGCTCTTTGTTTTGTACAGTGCAGAGTTACACTTATATACGATGAACTTCAGGGGTAATTCCACTTTCTTCAAATATGAAAACAAAAAAACCCCAATAACATTAATGTCACCCCTTCCAGAAAAGTAAATAAATGCAGGGTGCCCAAGTTCTTCACAGAGAATGCTGCCCAAGGGCACCGTGCTGATCCTGTCTGTGATCCCAGATCAGACGAACAAGGAAGGATGACAATCACCTGCATGAAATTCATTTCTGACAAAGGATCAAACAGAACTTCCTAACAGAAGCCTCAAAGTTAAGCACCACGAGCTGCACTCGAGTTGGTCTTTCCAGGCTCTGTGTCCTCTGTTCAGAGGAACCTGCAGAGCCCAGGTCACAAAACTCCAGGTGTGGAAGGCCTGGCTTAGCCAGCGGCACATTCAGCTGATCAGGCTTCAGAAGGATCAATATCCTCAGAACCTGGCTCTGCAGAACTGCCCTGTGTGCATGGAATCTGCACCTTCTTTCTTTAACTCCAGCTCAAAACTCTGGTACTGCCCAAATGGGCTCAGAATTTAAATGGTCTCCCCTTTCCTTCCCGAATAAAGATATCTGTGAAGCCCTCATTGCCACCTCTGTATTGTAACTACCTCGAATACGAAATACAGTCCCAATGCCACTGTAAGTAGGAATTATCCCCAGAACAGGGATAGCACATCCAATTGTGGACACTACAGCTCCAGATGAATCTCCCAGAACACTACTGCCGTAAGTGGTATCAAAACACACAATATTAGCCAAGTTTTCTAATTTAAGATCCATGTCTTCTTTTTAGATCTGATTTATACACTGCCAACTAATTGATCTGCAGCAAACCTTATACATTAAGCAATGCGAAGTAGCACAGAAACATGCACAGAGGTCAGATAACTTGAAAGAAGACTCAATATGGGGGGCGGGGGTTGGCGTTATACAGCATATTTATGATATGGAACATCTGCAGAGACCTGCACATAAAAGAAGTATAAATATTTTCCTAGAATGCAGAGATGAAAAAAGGTTGAAATAATGGAGGAAAGGCATTAAATCTAAAAGCAGGGAGAAAAGGGGAGAAGAAACATTACTTTCAAGAGCAATTTTGGAGCAAGGTACCTTTAGAGCTCAATGGTGAGAGGCTTTGATGGCCCTAGATAATCTTTAACCCTCAAAGCTATACAAGAATAAAACTTCACTAAACTTCCAAATGCAAATATATCCTAATCTAATTATTCCTGGTGCGTTCATAGAATTCTTAGGCAGCCTAGAGCTTAAAATATTTTGTGTTTGTGACAGCAGATGGGCTCTATTTCTCGATAGGTTTGGTTTGGATGAAAGATAATGTCTAAAACTAGAACATTACAACACATACCTTTAAATGTAAAAATGTAAGATGACCTCTCATGTGTCATGTCTGCACAATACACTGTCAAGTTGATTTAAAAAAAGATGCAGAATACAGGGAATAGGGTGGAAAGTATAAGCAAACCAAAGGCATACTCTTTTCTTAACACTTACAGAAGATACACACATTAATTTTAAGATTCTGTGTCCCCAGCAAGAGGTAACTTTCTATAGCATAAAACTTTGGTAAAAATCCATTTAGAGATACTACAAGCTTTTACAATTAAAAATGTTGCCAATAATGCAACATTTTTGCAAAACACACATTTCTATTTTAAATCAGAAGTCAATTTAATGCTGCTGATGCATATAAATTATGTAAGTGAACATGATTCCTGCAGCATACTAATAAATATAATTTGAAACTCTACCCAAGAAACAGAACTCCCAATAAAACCTATCCCCAAACCATATCACCTCCAAAACCAGGAAATTATCTGTATGCAAAAACGTTACCTACATGCCCTTGCTTTTTCTTCATGTGGCATAAGGATAGCTTTCAGGCTGTAGAGCTGTCAAAAATTTAATTTGTGACTGAAACACTAAATTAATTCCTGAAGCGCCTGTGGAGAAGACATGGGGACTGTAGAAGATAGTGGCTGTTAAACACTAAAGAATTCTTGAGTTTCTGGAACAATCCTGGAACATTGGAAAAGTTAGATGTGCTGTCTGTCACATCCTGCTTCCCTGTGGCATAATTTTTTGCTCCCTGTAACCAAGATACATGGAGCTCTACAGCAAATCAAACTTCTTGCTATTCACAGCATAAAATAAAATAAAAATCTCCACAATGACGAGCAATGCTAAAGCTACAAGAAACAAATGCCCCCAGGCAAGAAAGTCACAGCTCATCTTTTACCAGCACAGAACAAGCTAATAGTGTCTAAAAGGAAGCCAACAGCCCATCAGAACTGCTGCTCTCAGCAGACAAGTGTGCTCACATCCATGGCTGGGCAGCTGCCTCTGAGACACACTGAATTTAACCATAATCAGCACACAGAAGCTCTATTTTAATCCATTAAAAAATGCAAGGCTGCTGCACAACAGCAGCAGTGTCCTTGCCACATGGTTCATCAGAGGAATAAATTGAGTCAACTTCGGTAATAAAATGCAAAGTGCGAAGTAAAAGTTACAATTTGCTGGTATTTACTGCTTAATATACCTTCTTCAAGCAAAAGTGGTTTAGGTTTGAGTTACTGATGTGTTCAGCAGAATTTCAACAGGTTACTTTTGACTTCAGGAACTTGAATCAGGCAGTCCTCACTAATTACTATGTTTGGATTTGAGTAGGAATGTGACCAGGTGAGCCAGTGTCCCTCAGAAACAACCCCAGGCCACACAGTGTCACAGCCCATGCTGCTAAGGTAAATGTGCAATTCTCTTCACCCAGTTCTCTGTTAAGTCACCATCTACCTTTGCTAAATTCATCCTCAGCAACTTCAAGCCAGCTTGGCTGATTTTGAACTTGATAGGATTTTTCACACAGTGCTCCCTCCACATCACCTCAGTAACCACCACCTCCAAACAAGGAGATTTTTCACCTCAAATGTTTTCAAAAAACCTGCATGATCAAGCCCTAAGTAACTAAGAAAGAATAAAAATCAAACATTCACTGAACCATAATATAGGCAACAACTCTTAACTCAGCAGTTCAGACCCCATGAGCTCACAACCCAAGATGATGCTAAGTCCTCTGACAGTCCCACTGAAACACAAAATACAGAAGAGAAGATTTGCTCCCTTTGACCTGAATGAAACGCAAGCACTGAAAAAAACTAATTGTTTGAAATACGTCAGCATAGGAAACATTGCAGTCAAATCACAGCAACAGAATCTGGGAGAAAAAGCTGTCCTGCTACGGTGAGGCACTGCAAGACAAGGAGAAGACATCACCCTCAATGTCACTGTTGAATCCACCACTTTCAGTTGTCTAAGGTCCGTAAATCGAACTACAGGCAAGAGATGTCAGCCACTGAAAGCTGTGCACATCTCAGCAGCAGAGGCAAGTGCAGGCTCAGTGCTGTTAATGAAGCTGGGTGTTGATCCCTCCCTTAAGTAAGCAGAAGAAATCAATATAACTGAATTCTGCAGTTATTTCTGTGCTCTCAGCAATGAATCTGCTTGTGCTACAGGCTTTCACATGGGGGATTACTAGAATTAAAACAGAAACCTTTTATTCATGAAATAAGTGGATAAGTGTTGAAATTATAACAGAAACCTTCAAGGTTGAGACCTAATAGTATGTCTGGAAGGAGCCCTTATCTTTTACAGTGTGAAGTAAGTCTAAATTAAAATGATTCTATAGTTCAGGCAGCTCAAATCAAGTACCAAAGAGAATTGATTCCTCCTCCTACTTGCAGTAATTGAGATCAATGCCAGAGGATAAAAGCCCAAACATGCCTTCTACTGAATAAAGCACCATGGGCCAGGAGGACTGAAATGCATCCTGACACCTCGGCCTCTGATGAAAGGGTGGATTCTTGCACAGGATATTCTCTTGACCCTTCACATCACTTGTACAGGGCTGAAAATACAAGGCACCTAACCTATTATTTCATCTCCAGAATTGTTTATGTGCTCTGAAAGAGAGGCAGGCACTTACCCAGCAGAGGCAAATTACCAGGCAGCAATAGATACAATACTGCAAAGACACACAACAAACTGGCACACAGCCCAGAACCCTACAGAGAAAATAATAGTTTTGGGTCTAAAAGCCTCAGAAGACCATCAGGGTTCTGCACCAAAGAACAGCAACAGGAAACTAACTGTTCTGTAGCCTTAAACTTTTATTTGGAAGAGGAGGCTGGCTTATAGGTTACAAATTACACATTTCTAAGAGTTTATTAAAACTTGCCTACAAAATAATGAATGCGAATTCTTAAAGTCTCCTGCTTATCCAAACAGCAGGTTCAAGCTCAGCCCTTGTAAACGGCATCATTTGCTTCTCTAACACAGCAGATATCACACAGGCTGGAAGCTGGGACTGAGGTTTTCCGGGGATTAAAGAAAGCCTCTGATCTTCAGACAAAGCTCACGGCCACCATGGGCGGCAATTTATTAGTTTTGTTGGTGAGAGAACACAGAGGAGTGCTCTGATAAAATGTTGTGCACATGAATAAACAGTATGAACAGAAACGTGTGTGATTCATGTGTTGTTTAACACACGAGGAACACTCTCCAGAATGGAATTTTCCACGTGTGTCACTGCCTGCAGCTTCAGATGTATTTGGAAATGATTCTTTTTTTCCTTAATGGAAGAAACACAAACAAAAGCCTCATGTGTGATACAGACCATTGAAAAACATGATTTGCTTCTCATTTTTTTGTTTAGTGCAGACATTTCTACTGCTAACCTAACAGGATAGTCACATCCTATCCAGAAACATGGACATTTGCCTTTAAGGCTGAAGGCTTTTTTCCAGAAAGTTAAAAAAAAATAAACATAAAATAGGTATAGACTCACACACTTTTATTTTTTCTTAATATATTTGTTGTGTTGTATACAGGAATGCAGAAAAATCCAGAAGTAAATTAGGACGACTTAAACTTTAGTACAGGAAATAACCCAAAGGATCTCCTTTCTCAGTATTTCACACAATTGACTTCTTTCAGGAGTACATCGAAGCAAGAACTGTTTGTGCAATAACAACAACATTCATAATTCAGGCACAGGTTCATAATTGAAACCTGAAGTCCATTTTCAATGAACATTTTACATAAGTTTAAAAAAAAAAAAAANTTAAAAAAAAAAAAAAAAAAAAAAAAGCCAAGAAATCTTTCCTGCCAAAATCCTCAGTGCTACATGCAGTAGCAACATATCTGGTTATCACATAGAGCATGATCTACAAAATAGTGTCTTTCCAAAGAAGGGAAGAAACCCCCACTACTGAACTGGACAACAAAATGAGAGAGGAAAAAAGAATTAAAAAAAAATAATGGGAGTATTTTCCACATTAAAAGGCCTCACACCCCTTGATTATCTCATATAATGCAACGTCTAACTGAATTTACAGAAGTCAATTCTGTGGAGAAGAAAAAAAGAAAGAAATTGCGGTAAATAAAACTCCTGACACAGATTTTTAAAGATTCTTGCTAAACACAGCCTAGAAAGAAGACCGTGGTGAGATTAAGATCATTCCAGTTGCCAGAGTGACATTTCCAACAAGTGCGTGAAAAGACTGAGACTGTGCCCAGTGCACTGCACACGGAGCACTCCCCAGATCGGATCTTTCACCAAAAGAAGAGATGTGAAAACAGTTACATACGTCAAACTACTACACGCATAAAACCCCACAATTAAACTGTGGAGGATTTGGGGATCTAGACTGTCACCTGCTGTCCCTGGAGCACATGAATATATTCACAAAACCTAAGTTAAATCCTACAATTTCTTTGAGACAAGCTAGAACTAACTTTTGTTAGTACACTTAATTTCAAATTAAATGTTGACTAAATGTCACCATGTGGTGACACAGAAAGGCAAAAATATTACAATTAATAAAAACCCCTCAAAATTAGGAACAAATTGAAACCATAAATCCACTTTATGAAGCCTCTATATTATTTTCATGGTAAATCTAATTAAATGTGCAACTGCAGCCACCATTGTCACAGAGTATAATTCACCTTAAAAAGAAAAAAAAAATTATAATACTTTTAAATTTAGACCCTGAATAATGAACAGGTAAGTTGCTTCTCTTTAATGAATGGTGCTATTAAAAGCGGAGGTGTATTTTCCTGAGGTGAACGTGGTCTGTTCCAAAGTGGCTGCCACAGGCCTGGCCACACTCAGCTGTCCTGGCCAGAGCAAGAAAGGGAACACCAAAACATCAGAAGTTGTACTTGTTTCATGGGGAACTGCTGCTCCTTTATGAGTTTCCTCTGGGAGATTCACCTGATCAAATACACTCAAATCATGTGTGATGGAACTGAGCAGCAAGGCAGAATTTTGTATTAATGCTCTCTTTGTTCTTTCTAAAAAGATGGGGTAAGATTTGGGAATCAGTATCTCTTAGACAGTAATTCCCATCCTTTCATCTTTTCAGTGACTATTACACATAATATTGATTTTTATATAAATATTCAGCTGCTCTGGACACTCTCTGCGTAAGAGTGGCAATATATATTTGCATCTGTTGACTCAGAGGACACCAAACGTTTGCCAGCTGTGATCAGAGTAGATTTATAATCCTACCCATTTCTTTACACAAAAAGAAAAAATGTAACCTTCCCTCCCTCCCTCCCTCCCCCAGGTTAAACCTCCAGCAACAAAAAAGCTTTGGCAAAGTGGCAAGAGGTTATAGACCTGCATCCCTCTTCAACCTTGACTCTCCCTCTGATACTTCTTCCATCACTCCTGTAAAGGAAATTAATGAAATCTAATCCTATCAAGTAAGACCTATGGTTTCTCAAAATACCTTATGCTGAAAGGATTATGTTGGACATCATGAGTAAATAATCTTCTGCAAAATAACATATTTGTTGCAAGTTCAGCATAAATAGGCAGCTGTGCAGGGCTCTAAAACATTCCTCCTCTCCATGTAAACAGCATCAGGGGGCTGGGCTCTGCCTCTATGAAAAAACTCTGCCATGCTCCAAAATAAAACCACTCTGGGGAGGTGTTGGATCCAGTCAAGCACAGAAGTGCACAACTACCCTTAAACACAATGTATTTTCAGTGATATAAGACAAGCCAACTGTAGGAACTTAGACAAATAATCAAATGATTTGCATTTTCCATTTCTCTTGAGTACCTGCCCTTTAAACATCAGATGATCTCATCTATCATACTGAGACATCTTAGCTTAACAATTTCTGGACTATAGAACTGAAATTTCTAAAATTCATTTTAGATTATAAAGAATTAGAACTCCATTTCAAAAAAATGCTGCCCTCAAACTTACTAGCATTTCTTTCCATATCTTTTTTTTTTTTAAACCCCTGTAGTATTTCACAAAGAATGAGTAATAGTAAGAGGTTAAATTAGCAATAAAGGCCAGATTTCTTTAGGAGCCAGCAGAAAACAAAACCCAGGAGTCCTAAGTGCTCATCAGTAGTCAATGTGTCTGACTGCTCAAAGAATAACACAAGAAAAAAAAAATCAAAGTTAATGTAAATTACTTTGCCTCAAATTAGATATACATACTTCTTGTTTTTTTCCAAGACAGGAAATAGAAAAAATAATGAAGTTGTTTTTCAACAAACTAAACAGTACCACCCCTGGATGACACTATCTCACTGTACTCCCCTCCACAAGTGCTTCCTAAATAGACACAACTCTGTATCAGAAATTAAAGCTGACTACAAAGCCAAATGTTTGATATCAGTTTTCTTTCACTTCACACAGATGAAATACATAAACACATTCAGAGAGTTGGAGTAAGTAACTTCATATCAAATAATTACTGAACATTAAAATACCACACCGAGAGAGGTTTTATAATTTTTAGGTTCAAGAGGGAATTTGTTCCATTTTAAAATACTGCTGCATTTTATAATACTACTCCTATCAGAAGCACAGGAAGAGTCCTAATTCTCGCATGGGCATCTTCCTCTTTGTGTTCACTTGCTTGTTTTCTGGAAGAAAAATTACCTTTAATTCGTACCTAAGAGCTTAAAACTAATCTCAATACCTTACATGGAAAGCTACTCAATGGGAATCCCCCCCCCCGGCTCTTATTTTAAGCAATAGGTTTGAAACTATGTAAATATTAAAAAGTGTTTCCCCGTTTCTTGTTCCTAGCAATAGCTTTTCATGATCAAAAGCATGTCTAGGCTTCTTTTGACCTAAAAGTCATAAAACAACTAATAGGCAAAATCAGTTTCAATGCACTGCATCTACCTTGCTAATTGACAAAGACCTGGATTAGACATGGAGAATGCAATGGTCAAATCCCTTGTTATCCTCTCACAGCATTCGGCTTTAAAGCCAGATTACCTGATGTGTATCTAAAGGTACAACATTGATACCAATCTGTCTATTATAAGGTTTATTCATGTTTCCCTGGGAGATTCAGGTGGGGCTGTTAAGGAAAGTGCTGGGAAGCATTAAAGCTGTATGATTTTGGAATCCGTAATTGAAACCAAATAATAGCAATTTATACAGAAGTATTTAATTTTACAAACACAACAAAAATAGAAGAAAATCTCCTTAGGCAAAGGGAGAACTTATGTGACTGCAGAAGAAAGGATAGAACAGACTGTACAAGTTCCTCAGAAAAACTCTGCTGCCAAGGAAAGGCTCCAAACTGTTTTTGACACCTCATAACACTTCCCTCATACCTCTATCTTTTACAACAAATGATTTTTCCAGTCTCTGGAGACACGCTACTGAATAAAGACAGGGTCAAGCTGATTTGTACAGCAATCTTTCTCTCCCAAACTAGAAACCTGATGTGTGATTCTTCTACATTTTCAGAAGGCAGAAACAGTTCTGCTACGCACGTACAGGAAGTGGAACCTTTTAATGTTTGTAGGGGAATGCCACAGCGTGCACTGGCCATGAGGGCTGAGAACTGCTCGTGAACACATGTGCACAAAGAGACTGACATTGCTTTTGAGAGAGGGAGATAAACTTGTTCATGGCCTGAAAACCAGCAAATGTTAGTTCTGCATTTCATTTCTTCGTGAAGAGAATGAACTTTTTTTTTTTTTTTTAACTACTGAAAAAGTTCCTTTGTTCTTATGTAGAAGCTTCAATCTAATGGAATTTAGATAAATGGATTAACTTGTTCTCTGCTGCAGTGTGAAACCCAGCGATATTATCCCTACTGCACAACCCTCCTTTTTTTTGTGTTAATGAAGACCAAGTAATGCTACAATCAGAAAAGAGGTTTTGCAAGTTTATTTTCACTAGTATCTACATTTTGCGTGAACACTTGCTAGCTTTGTCAATTTTTAAAATAAAATCTGAGAGATAAAACTCAAAAAAGGATGTAAATACCTATCTATAAAATATATTCATGCCCAGCTCCACAGTCTTCTGCCTAAATTGAAATGCAATTTCCACCTCTGATTCTTTTTGCTCTTTAAAGAAAAGCATGCAGTTCATCCTTTTCTAAAGTTCAGTATATCCATATGTTAACACAGGTAATTCCCAATGGACCTGAGATTTTATTAGGAGCTGTTTAAATACTTACCCAACAAACTGCATACATTTCACTTACTGAACTGTTCTCTAACTAGTGATTGGATTTTTGTCTCTCAGTCACTCAATTAATTGCAGAAAACCACTGCAGTTATGAAGATTAATGGAAAAAGGGGGCTAGAAACTTCTTGGCTTCAGACATATATTCCTGTGTATCACAGGCACATCAAGCCTTGGAAATTATTTTACAAGGGGAGATAGTAAGTTACCATGCATAGGACACAGGAGGGCTGCTTGGGAAGGGTAGCAAAATCACACATCCGCCAGTAACATGTACAAAATTACCTTCCAAACCACATTCTTTAATACCATTTCAGAGAGAAGATGGAATACTTCTCAACAGACATGAAAAACTGGAGGAAAAAAACTCACATCAGAAACCTGTGGGCTATTTTCTTACACAGAAATTCAGCAAAATGCAAATACTAACTTTGCATGCAACGGTTTTTAAGGCACAATCCTGGTATTTTTCTAAGTACAAATACTAAACATTACAAAGATACAAAACTAACAAGACACCAAATGTAACAGAAAAGGATACAGTTTTTGTTAATTCAGCTTCATTTTTTAAAGTCTCTTTTGCTATAACTAACATTATATTCTTTTAAAATATAGATTCTAAACTAAATCTAAGCTAAATTTTAAATACACAAGAATATATTGATGTGGATATTGATAGCAAATTGATTGAAGATACTGGATAAGTGATCATAAAGTAAGTAATGTAAAACAAAAATTCACTTCAGGGTTTGCAAATTCCTTCCCAATATTTCTACTTTGTTTCACCAGTTATTTATCTGGTTTTTTGGTTCGTTGTGGGGTTTTTTTTTCATACATAATATGCTTGGAAAAGAGGTACCTTGTTTTGTCCTAGCAAGGAAGATGGGAAGAATTGAGCAGCACAAACTGCATGCTAGATTTATTACATAGTGTTAATTTGGCAAAATCCGCTGACAGTAAAATAACAAAAGATTTATTCTGCTATGTGAAGATACAATTAAAAAAAAAAAAGTACAAGAAGTTCTTTAAAGGACTTTTTCACTGTCAGAAGCGAGAGGTCACCTGATCCCATTATAGGTACAACCACAGGATCCCTTTATAGGCAGAATTCCAGGGCATGAAGTCACATGCATCTTTGTCACTCTGTTTTGAGCTTTGTTATAAAGTCAGGAAGAGACACACTGAACCCTCCAGTGAGTTTATGACTAATTTGTTTCATTTGGACAGATTTGTGTCTCAGAAAAGAAATTACGCTAACTCCTCACTTGAACAGAATTACTGCAAAAATCAGATAAATGGAATAACTTGCGTTTATTTTCCTTCAAATCTGAAATTCTGTGAAAAAAAATTCATGTGGATGAGGTGTTTTATACTACATAAATAATCAAACAGTACAAAACTAAGAGCCCTACTGTTAACCCACAAAGCCCTGTTTACATAAATTATTTCACCATAACCCTGTTGGTCCAGCCCCTTTGGAGTTCCTGCACCGCTATCACAGATGTTTTGTCACTGGTTTAACATGAGCAAAGATCTACTGATTCCATCACTCCACTGAGCTGCTGCCACTGAACTGAACAACCTGCGCTAGGGGCTGGATTCTCTGGGAACTGCAGCAGCCGCAGGTATGTGTGACAGCCCCTGATGGTGACACTGCTCCCACACTTATCAGCTGTTTTCCCTCCGACTTTAGTTACAAGCTGGGCAGAGACCTCAAGTCATTCCAGCCAACCACAAGGATCACAAGTTTTTCCCACTTAACCTTCCAGTCAGCTGGGACCTCCCCAGTTAATCAGAATTGCTGGTACATTTGAAAACTTTTGTCTTACTTAATTGTTTTATGCCTCTATGGGTATCTTGAGAACAGAATTTATGGGATGAGCATATTGCCTACAGTGGTGTTACAATTTACAGCACATGCAGAAATCCTGCTCAGTTCCAGATCTCTGTAGTTGTGATTCAGACGTTAAATTACTTCCAGTCAAAACCAAACACTGGGTACTCAGAGAAGCTTTTCAATACAAGTCAAGTGACTAAAGCATTTCAAACTGTGTGCTGACCATCTGGAAACACAGGCAAAAGCAATTCAAACTTATTCAATGCTGTCCTAAAAACAGGGTTTGAAGTTAACTCAAGGTATCAATAGACTGGATTTTCAAGCTCCCTTACTTTCACACTCAAAGTGAAAAGCAGATTTTACTGCATGTAGTAAGTTTACCTTTTCAACAGAAATAGTCTACTTAACTCATTCAAAGACATGAAACACTGGCATATACTAATAATTATGGCAACAATCAAGACTAAATACTTGTAAAACTTTTGCCTACTATACAGTTCTCTGTGCTACTCGATTTCCCTCTCTAGTGCCTTTTGGGCAGCACCATCCTGACACCTTTTCAGGGCTAGACCAGACACTTTCCTCAAACGCTGCCCAGACCCACAAACTTCAAAACAAAACAAAACAAAACAAGGACATCCAATACAAATTCTACATCCAGCTGTCAAAAAGCTTTTCAAAATGATAAACTATGAAGAAAGTTGCTTTATTCTGTGAGCAGATATTTCCAATCAGGAGAAGATCAGTTTATTACACAGAATCAGCATTGTTCTGCCTATTTTATACAGCCAGTACTGCTCTTGAAAATATCTATGAGAGTTTTATGGATATTTGCTGCGTTCTCTTTTGTCCTGCAATGAAGATCTGTGTGCAGGTCATGTTTTACTGCTTCAGGGATATCTGTTTTCTTATTGATTGAAAATTAAAATGGTAATTTATGCTTCCACACTGGACCACTGCAATGTTTTATTTCATTGATTTTGTGGCAGTTCTTTGCATGCATTTAACAGCTTATGTGAAACCCTGACAGCAAGGTCATTCCAAACAAACCATTCCCAATTCTGCTCCCTCCAGCTCCCCACAACACCAAATCATTAGCTTCTAATTAAACTTTATACATTTGGGGGTTTTACAATCTTTAAAGGTTCTTGAATATCTAGTCAAAATTTCTCTTTGTGCTCTGGTGTGTGCACTGCTTCCCTCATACACTCGAGCCCAGCAAAGCTTTTCTTTAAAGGATTTCCCCATTGATTGAGTGATATTTTTTCCCTTCTAAGCTTTTAGCTGCTGTTAACCTTGTATGTCAGAACAACAATTTGTTACAATTAGGCTGACAAACTTTCAGCTTTTAACTTCACTCTCAGAGCTCGTTCATTTGATCTAATGTAAGCTTAATTACCTGAGCTGCTAATTCTGTTAAAAAAAAAAAACCCCAAAACCAAAAAAACCCCGCCCCAAAACCACAAAAACCCAAAACCACACGCACAAAGTAAAACCACATAACACCAACCATGAAATATTGTACCTGCCATGAAAAATCTTCCAAAAATACACTGTATTAGCCTGATAATTGACAAGGCTTTGATTCTTCTGAGCATGTACTACTGATTTTGGACTCATAGGCCCAAGATCAAATGACTATTTTTTTAATAGCACAGAGGGTGCTTGCAGGCCCCATCCTCTGCAAATGGCTTGGACAAAACCACCCAGGAAAATGAAAGCATGAGTGTAAACAGTAAATGGCATGTGCGGAGTGAGCACACAGAATTGTCTGCTGGAGGCTCACCTAAACCCAATACGCCAAGAGGAGCTGCTCCGAGCCCCTGTGCTCAGGAAGAAGCTGTGTGACACATAAATGCTCAGAGACATTGCACTTGGCCAGCAATCTTTCACAAGATCTGTGTTCGCATTTTTCCTATTGCTAAGCAAAAACATCTGCCATGTGCAAAAACCAAACCGCTGGAAAACCTCATCTTGCTTCATGTTAAGACATTCAATAATTACTGAAATTATATCACTTCACTCTAGTGACTGGAGTCTGAACCTTAGGAATTACTTTTCACATAAGGAACTCCAGAGAGAGAAAGTGTGATAAAAAAGAGTAATTGGATCACCTTTGGATGGCTATAGAGCTATTGGATAAAATTTCCTCCAACATAAGAGAGAGATCTTGTGCTGCTCCAAATATGTAACAGAAAAGGGAAATGCTCTTACATGCAATATATTTTAATACATTGTTTATCATTGGCCATTTATTATCATTTACTGTTCCTTTATGCTATCTATATAAATGCTAAATCAGCAGAAACCTTTTTTGTTATGTATTGTATCCAAGTTATGTACTTCAAAACACAGCAGCCAATCTTTGAAAGCTTGTAAGTACTATAAAATTGAACACCAGATAAAGAAAAATGCCCTCCATGATTCCTTCTGTCTTTGTCACAGCTTGTCAATTCCTGGACTTTAAAAAACCTTAACAAATATAATTTATCCTACTAGATCATGAATACTGTGAAGCCCACTCCAGTGAAATTTTTATGATGGTTTCAGGAGATCAGGGGACATAATACAGACAAAAATGCTAATGACTGTTTTGGCTCCTCATTCCTAAAGATAAACTTACTTTCCTTATCTGTTTTGAAACATGAACTGAGGTTATAGAATTGCTGCTCATATAGTATTTGCTGTTTTAACAGCAGTAATTACTATGTTTATTCAGGAGGGCATATTGACAAAGAGATGATATCTACCAACTTCATTGATGGGAGTCTAAAAAGATAAGACTCCAAAAAACATTCTCAAAATGCATTTTCCACTGGACGGCCCTTTGCAGCTCTGCAGGAGTCTCTGTTCTTTACACAGCAAGCTTCTCTCTAGTCAAATTACTGAAAATAAAAATGCTATTTGGTTTTACATTAACAATTGTTCTTGTACATGAGATGGATTTGAGTCTTCTATAAAATATGTCAGTCAGCTGCTCTCTCCATGGACTTCCAAGAAAGTCAATATCATAGTTAAATTTAAGACTAATATACTTAATTATATTTTAAATAATTAATATATTTAATGTGTTTACATAACAGCATTTACGGTTTTCTGTTCTATATATATCCCTCACTTCATGTTTTCAGTTACTGGCTTTAGCCAATATTTAGGGGTCATAGTTCTAATTGTTATTTCAAACAATGTTCTATTGCTGAAATTACATCTAAACTAAAGACTTTGCACACTGATGTGGAATTGTGCATTTGTGTAAAAATGAAGGGCAGTACTTTGAAATTCCTTTGCAGATACAAATCTAGGTTAAAACATAGAATCATACGCAGTATCTTAAAAAGGGAAGAGAAATAGGTGAGAAAGTAAGTTCACTAATTCATCGTGATTTTTCACAGGGAATATGAAGAGCTATTATCTTGGTTTAATTGAAACAAAACCCAAAAAGCTCGTTTGAAAGCAATGAATAGTTGCAATAGTAATAAGTAAGTGTTGACAGCAGCAGAAAGCAAGTATTTCATAAATATTGGGATGTCCTGGTTTATGTGCCTGGTTTTATTACAGGCACTGACACTCGGTAGTTACTGCTAGATCTGTTCATGGCTGCAGGATCCCACCCTCATGACTGTATCACAACCCCACATGTAAGGTACAGCATTCCATGCAGAGAACTTGGGAATGTGGAAGCCTGGCACTTGAGCTGAACAAAGTACTCCTGTTCCTGGTACAGCAAATGCAAGTGGGGCTAGAAGGAATACAGGTTTGAGGATGTTCTCAGCACTACTGACCCAGGACTAACCAGCACTGGCGTGCAATACATTCACTGATCGACAAAACCATCTGAGATGGACTGATCTCAATCGTAACAAAAAAACCTGACTAAAACCCCCTCAGGCTTAAAAGAGGCCATAAGTAAGCCATTTCCCTGTTTTCATTTGTTTATTCTTAAGATCCTGAAAGGAGACAAACGCAAAAGCAGAAAATTGATTTGGTGTTTGTTTATATGCATAAAGGATGCTTTTTTTGCTTGATCGTATCTAAGACAACGAAATGGCAATCACAAAGGATTCCGTTCCAGCAGGAGGCAAAAGAAGATAATACCTGTAAACAGAACTATCTATGAAATCTGAAGTCAAGAGACAATGCAGTCTTCCAGTCACAAAGATTTACATCTGACCTTGCTGGTTTGAGAGATTGGTTTATAAGACTAGGAAAATGAAGCAAATAGCTAAATGGGAACAAGATACAACACCAACTCCCAAAATATTATTGTCCAAGATAAGATTGTAGGCAAAATTTCAGTGAGTGATACATATACAAATAAAATCTATTCCACTAAAAGCCACTTCTCATTATTTATTTAGCTATTGCTGTGATTAGATAGTATTTAAGACACTGATCAGGCTCAGATTAGTGTACCATCAGAGGAGACTGCAATCATTGCAGCAACCTGCAGTGCAGCATGAGCATTCCACCTCGTGTGACTGTAACAGAGACCAGACAGCTCCCCCAGCAGGCCTGCACAGCCATTAGTCCTTAATAATCAACGTCCAGCTCAACACAAGACAAAGACCTACCTCAGTCATTTATTAGGTCAAACAACAGATAATAAGCTTGGCTATCAAAAAAAAATACATTGGATGACTCCTAATTTTGTCCATTCAGACAAAACTGAAATGTCTTTCAATCATCAATTTTCAACACTATTGTGTTGATTAATAAGCCCACTTTACAGTCACTGGAGTCGTGTTTGAGAGGTAAAAATACAAAATAGTCTACTTTATAATTTCGTTGTTGAAGTATAAAGATATTCTAAGCACATAGAGAAGTCAAGGATAGGTTGAAGTGCAGGGAAATCTCTGGCTGTGATAATGTTTTCTTGATCTACAAATTTCCTGAGATCAAGACGTCCCCATGGCAAGTGCAAACTTTTACCAGAAGGGATTCAAAGGCTCAGATTTACTGCAGTCTAAATACCAAGACAGGAAAAAAGGCAAAACAACTGTGCCAAATGAACTTAGACTCTGCATTCTAAGAGGACAGACAGAAGTATAAATGTCATCTGGTCAATAATCATTGCAGGTTAAAAGCTGTTGCCTATTTTAGGAGCAGATGACTATTTCTGAAAAGTTCAGGATTAAGTCACTGCTAAAACAAAGGAAGCAAAACAGGAAGATTTGATACAGATCACAGATCCTTCTCCAGCACACTGAAACAAAGCCCAGTGTCAACTCCAGAAACTCCTTCTAAGAAAATGGATATACCTTTGTTTTTACACTTACACACCTTTTAAAAGAAATAACGATCAAGTACCTAATTATTATAAAGTATAACACAGTTCCTATTAGCTACATACAAATTGCCTAATCATTTTGGGACTCATAACTATAAATTTTTCATGTGACTATTAGACCTCCCTGTTATTCCAGCTGAGCATGAAAGAGGAGCACTTGCATATCCAGGATTTTTGGATGATAATAAAGATATTTGTTGACATTTTTGTGTAACAAAAATATAATGAAAACTAACAACTATGCTCTAAGGATGATGCTAAAGAAAAATATGTCAATCTCCTTATTCCACACAAAACACCAATAAAGCATTAGAGAAACTTGCAAAAGCTTACATGTGTCAGTAATTATGAAAACTACAATGGTTAATTATAATGCAAGCTTCTAACTGACTTGAGAACCCACTCAAGTCAGTTTTTTCATATCTCTAGCTTGTACAACACTTAGTCTATAAAGTCCCCATTCTATATTTTATTTACAAAGGGGAAAAAAGCTTACATTTATTTTTCAAATATTACTTGCCTGTTTCAGAAATGCCAACAGATTAAGTTGGTGAAAACAACTGATGGGTACTACATCTTGCTGGTTTTTACTATAGGGAATAGCTGCATTTCAAGGCAAGCAATATTGGAAAAGCTTATCTGGAATTCTGCCCACTTACAGACACTAAGCCTTCTTCCTGGCTACTCTGAAAACATTTTCAAGTAGTAAAAGGCTGAGATTGTAGCTTTTCTTTTCTACTACATAATTATGTAACTCTGATCCTTTGGCAAACAATGATTCATCAGGCATGAATCCATGTTTTCTTCCAAATGACGTAAACTCATCCTCTCATGTAACACTGCAGCTCTCCCTGCACCTAAAAAATTGTGTCCCCGAATTACCATGGTAATTCTTTCCAGGTTACACCACCTAATCCCTAAGCAAAAATAAATTATAGCAGTAACAATATACAATTTAAGAGAAGAGCCTTAATCATCCCCATTTGATCACAGTCAATTTTTTATCCATTCCTGCTTTCCCCTGTAATGGTTTTGAACTACTGAGGTCTTTCAGTAACTATACACAGAGTAACAAATTTGCAAGGCATTTGTAATTACAGAAAGGGGACAAAAGGTGTTCGCAGAAAAAAAAAAAAAAGGAAAAAAAAAAAAAAAGAAAAGAAAAAGAAAAAATATGCTTAGATAAAAAAACAATCCCTCAAAGTTTCCAGAAGAAAATACAAGGTTTTCTAGCTTCTGGTTACACCACCACCAAAAAAAAAAAATCCTTTCTATATAAGAATCTGACACTCTGAAAAAGACCTGTGTGTATAATTAAAATTTAGATCCTGTACATAATTTACCTCCTTGCTAAGTAACAATTTCTCCATTTTTTTAGTTCTGCGAAAGTCTGTCATTTGCTACTTATCATGTAATAGATGAGATTGACCCTTTTCATACACAGATATAAATGCATACATGTATGCATATACATATATATATATATATATAACTTTGCTACTTTTAACAAATATACATAGTTTTATTCCTCAGAGCTACAGTGTCTTCACTTAACATTTTTTTTTTCTCAGTTATTGGCTTTGCAATTATATTTTCAGAGAGCCTAAACATTTTTCCTATGCAGGACCAAGATCAGCAGCTAATCTCCAGCATGATTTCATAATTACGGAGCTCAGCAAATGAAACCCCTACCTAAGAACTTCTGTCAGATTGGGATAATTTTAAAGTCAGCTTTCCCATGCTTGACAGGAAATGATCAGGAGATAACTGAGGGAACGGAGCTTTTGTGCCCCTCAGAGCTTTGAGCTCTCTGTTTGACAGGGGGGTAAGGATGGCTATCTTGATTAATTTCCTGTACTGGAGAAAGTACTTTTGCCCAACAAGGACTTTCACCAAGAGAGGAGTAGAACACTGTTCCCTGCTATGCAGCATGAATTCAGGATGGGAATATTTGGGGTGAAACTGGGTTACAGTGACCACTTTCCCAAAAACACCCTGGGGACACTATGGCTCTCAGGATACACTGGCAGGATCTAGCTCCAAAAGGGATTTAATTGAACAAATAATTAAAAGATTAAGAGCAACTCAGTTTATGCTGTGGTGAGCCTCAGATTACTGCTAGACATCTATGACAAAATGCCAGACAAGCAAGCCAAAATGAACATTTAAACAGAATGAATGCTCTTGGGATGACTGAGGCAGATCTGTGATCTGTGCGGTTTCATAAAATGTGTGGTGTGATTGTGGATTATTGAAAATAACTGTGGGAAGGCAAAATTCAGAACAGAGAAATTTATCTTTGAAAACCATGAAAAAACTACTTGATGCAGCTATGGACACAGCAGTATTTTCCTTCTGTCTAATCCAACAAAACATAACACTTGGGATAATTCTGTACCAATATTTTTTAAAAATAAAAAATTAATTCCAGGTTTGTCAATATGCAGCATCTTGTTTTCTGATTTATATTTACAGCATGAGCAAATCAAACTATACAAAGAAAGTAAGTCCCTCTGGACAAGAGCACAACCATCTTGATTCAGCAAATAGTAACATTTACTAGAAATTTCATCCTGGAAAATATTATAGTTATCAATCATGCATAATGAATTAACTTTGTACTTTATTCAGAATTCATACATTCTATTTTTTGCTAACATGTTGCATATATTGCCACTATCTCGTCCATTTTCTTCTATTAGGAAATATTCTACCGTGCAGTACTTGCGAGAATGAGATAGATATAAAACTCTTTAGTGCAGTGTACCAAACATTTCCAACGCTGTAAATTGTTGTTATTCAAACACAGACTGCTCAGGGATTAACAAAAGTGAGCATTTTAAAACCACTGCTACAAGAACTTGCTAGTTCTTTCCAAAGAGAGCATCTTTGTTTCTTGCTTTGGGCTGTTTTTACTTTAGCTGTATATAGAAAAAAACCCCACACCAAATTTTAGTTGCTGCTGCTATTTCCTTCCTGAATTTCAAGAAATTCATGGGTTTTGACAGAAATTTGTCTTGCTAAGTTAGAAACTCCGGGTTCCATGACAATTTTAAAGTTCCAATGTACAGAGGTAAAGCCTCAGCCTCGCTCCTAAAAACAAGTAATAAACCCAGTAGTATTAACTTAACACCTCGATAGATACCCACTAGGATGAAATTTCTTTCCCCAAATGGAACAATCAAAATGATCAAAGTAACAAAGAAAAACAAAACTACCACAGTCCTTTTTGCCAGCATCTTCTATGACTTAAACCAATACTGCCACATGGTAATCATGCTCTGCTTTTTGAGTCCATTTTGGCAAAGCCTTTCTGCAACACACATGGACTGTATCTCAGGCTGGCACTGCCAGAGCAGCTACAACATCAACTTCTGCTGCTGCTCCCTAAGAGGAGCCGATTTGGTGCACAGAGCTGGTAGCTTTTGGAGCATGCTGGATGCTTTCCAAAACAAAAGGACCATTGTTCTAAATAAGACAAAACGATGTAGACCCTGGACAATGCAGCAACATGAAGTCCCAATGATTTCTGCATTGGTTTTGAGTTAGCAAGACATGGGAAACAGCAGCAATTTAGCATGGAAGTAGCACCACAGATTTACGAACAGCATCCCCTTTCATGTAATTTTCCACAGTCCACAAGGACTTTGATGGTGCCTGAATAGAAAAACCTCTATATTTAACCAGTTGGTGTAACTTAATTGTTGCTGACTTATTAATCCATCAAATGATGATTTTATTTTCCCATGTTCTGTCTATACTAACTCATCAAAGTTCTCATTCTCCATCTTTTCCTCCAGAGCCCTCAAAGACAATCACCACACAGTCACCCTGCTGCCCAAACCTCAGCCAGTAACCACAGCCTTATATTGGTATGTTACCCATCTTAAGAGTTTATTAAGATGATGTTTGAAATAAACTTTTCCTATTGAAGGGAGTGGGGGGGTGAAAGCCAGTTTCAGGCTTTTGCTAGAATTTCCCTACATAAAATCAGAAAAAAACTCAATTTTTAGGATTTGGTCATCCTCACAAACTCTCCTGGGAGCTCCAGTCACAGTGAGAAATTTAAGCAGAAAGCTGAAAATTCCTCCAGAAGGCAGCCCACTGGGAATGCCCCATCCAGGACAGCCAGCACACAAGGACTTTACACTGCCCTCCATCCAACTTCTGATGGGATTGGACTCCAAAAGTCAGAACCTCATCTAAACAGTGTTAGAGGGGACCCAAGACAGAAGAGAAATGAAAAGAAATGGACACAAAGAGGAAGGCCAGAATTAAAGGACAGCCTGACCCAAGTGCAGCTCTCATGCAAAGTTCCATTCTGCAGCCTTAGAAAGTCTGCCAGAGTGATCCCATCAACTTCAGCCCCCTGCCACGTTAGATACTGTATTTATTATTCTAGTTATTACCTTTCAAAATAGCCAAAATGAACAAACAAACAAAAAAGTGGGGCAGGGGGGTGAGGGTGAGAGAAAAAAATCCACATATTTTTGCCTGAAATGAGGCTGAAGGAATATATGGCCTGTCTGTAGGGATCTTCCTGAGACTTTAGTAAGATCAAATGGAGACTTTATTTCATTTCTAAATGTTTTTTCCCCTGTCCTCAATAAACTTTTAATAAAAACTAGCAAACAAAAAGTATTCATTTACAGATGATTCTTCACAAGATGCTTTTAAAAAATAAAATGTATTTGCCTCATGAAGTCAGGATAAAGCATCATAAAACAGGAAAGGTTCAGACAAAATGCTTGCTGCAGAGATTGTATACATTCACCCACAGACCAAGTACTGCTGTTTACTAAGAAATATGCAGCACCTGATGCATAGCTTATAAACTTACATAGCTTTATAGCAGACGCTTCCCTTCCAGAAGCAGTTCCACAGATAACCTCTGACTTTGCATTCCCCTGTCAAATATCCTTCTCATTTAATTAATTAACAAGGTATGACTGGGGAATGTAACTATCTTAAGCCTTTGGAGTTGGACTTCATGTTTGTGCGCTGACCCAAGTGAGAGTGCAGATATTGCCCTAAGCTGCTCACAGTGGCTTCTTCAACAGCACAACTCCTGTGAAAACTGCAGTTTTCTACCTAACAAAGCAGCTCAGGAGGCACAAACACAGCCCAAAAGGTGTTTCACTACAAGCTCCTGGTGTTATCTCCAAAGAGACTTCATCTAAATCTGCTTCTTATTATATACTGCCAGCAGGTTGTCTAAAGAGGTCACCTCTCTACACTGGAATAAGTTTAATAACTTCAAGGAGTAAGTTTAAAATTCAAACACTACATTAATGGGTACAGGATAAGAACCAGAATATTTATCTATTCAATATAACTCACATAAAACAGTTTACCTGTCTATCAGGTACTCAGATGCCCCACTTTACACAACATCACAGGATACACACATTTTTGCCTCACTTCCCCTCTTCGTATTTTAGATAGCAGGAATGGCTTTCTTAGCAGTGAAGGACGGAGGAAACAGGTGGTTGGTTTTGTTTGTTCTTCTCATTTAGATGGATCTAGAGTGCTGGTGGATTAAAGTTGTGGTATTTAGCATTTTGATATAGTTGGCATATATTTCTATTTAAAGGACTCAATTGTCCAGAGCTTATTTCTTCTTCTAGTGCGTTTTTTTTCCAGACCTTCTGGGAGAATATCTACAGACAGGATAAGATTGGAAATGCTATTGCTTTCAGTGTACTTAAGACACTGGCAGGGATGAGAATTTAAATGTGAGATTTCAGATGTCTGCATTATGCACTTCACAAATTCCTTCTTGCCTAAGGGAGGTAAGAAAAACAACAAACCTAACTCATTTCCAAGTTAATTTAAAAGCAGAGTTTGATGGCAGAATATTTGCATATGTTAGCTTCAAGACAGATGCAATTTATGCCATCAATATTTGCACCCATACATTTTAAGGTATGATTTCTTTTTCTACAAATTCTTTGTGTGTACTAGAAAAGCTACATGAACCTTTTTCCACAGGGCCCTTGGAAAATAAGGGGGGGAAAAAAACCCCAATTCTTATAATTTAACAGACCATTCCTTTGCAGTGGAAGGACTTAACCAATTCGTGGTTTTTCAATTCTCAGGTTATACCTCTTCACCTTGTATTTTACGTTGCAGACAGCATGTACTGAGTAACAGCTTTCTGTATGTGTCACAGCTTTATTTTCCTTTAGAAGTAGGAAACAGGAGGCAGTTTAGAAGCAATTTATCCTATTAACAGATCAGCTTTCTTAATAGAAGTTCATATTTTGTATAGAATAGATTTGACTCATCTCTACAGGAGATATGCTACGCAACCAGGATGCCTTGCTAGACTATGACAGCAAGATACACCTGCAGATACACGAGTAGGCACAAGAAATGGTGGTGATGAAGCTGCAAGGTTCCACCAGATTAAAGCATTCTTGATATCAAGACATGGGAATAAATGTTAGCCCACCCCTGGTTCCTGATCTCCCACCCATGTGCCAAATGAAGAAATCCAAGTGTTATTACCAACCTCAAGGAAAAGCCATCTCAGCTGCTGAGCTGGCAACTACATTTCTCATTCCTCCCGACTGAAATTCCAGGTTATAGCCCAACTCCTGATTCAACCAGCTGAAGGGATCTTGCCAAATGCAAAGGGAGCTGAATTTGGCCTCTTTCTCTTCCAGAACTCCAGGAAGAGATGACAGTTTACTTAAAGCCTCCAGAAATATTTTTGTTTCACTCACATTACTGGTTGTTCTAAAAAAGGATACGTATCTCTTATGTCTGGGAAGTAACTCTGTACATACATAAATGAAAGAATTAGCACTGCTTAATTTGATGCTATTATCTCTGAACTACAGATGTGTGGCTTTAAAAAATAAAATTTAAGCAGGGGGATGTGCTAAATGTTTTCCCATACTTTACTTTAACTGAAAATGGATTTACATTAGTCTTTGGTATTCTGAGAAAGAGAAATTAATTCCAGGTTTTTTCAGTACTGCATGCTGACAAAGGTTTAAAACACACTCATTTTCTTAAGTGTCAACATTGATTTTGGATACGTATCTATACAATTCCTTCTTTGTTTCCTCAAACTCTTTCAAAAATATTAACTTGAATAACCATTTCAAACAAGACAAAATAGAACTAAGATTTTTATGTTGCTTAAATTGAATGAATTGCAGATGAATTATTATATTGGAGTGCAATTTAATTATCTGGGCATGCATTTTATCTGTACAGTATTATGACTTTTACCTTATTGTTCCCACTGGAAAAATGCATCTTCACCATAACCTTAAGCAGGTGCATAAATTTCATGACTTCAAAAGACAGAAATGGAGCCAGGAAACACCACTGATTAGTAATCCATTTTTTTTTTTTCAAAGGAAAAGCATTAGAATATATAGCCTAAGGTGTCCATCAGAAAGCAAATAAAACTCGAAATACTATGAATACAGGCTTATAGAAACTTAAAACTATCATTAAATACAAAGCTTTCTTTCATTCTGTATTTCTTTTTACTGCTAAACTAATTTATCCTCCCCCAAACAATAGAACTAGCACAAAACTGTTTTCAGAAGATGTTTGAGAGGGATAAATGGGTAAGAGATGTTTTGCCAGGAGCCTCTGGTGTGCAGAGCTGCTTGAAGGAACGATACCTTCATTCCCTCCTGTGTGAACGGCAGCATCCGCAACAAACGCCGGTTCACCACAGTACCTAAAACCCCAAATGCGTGAAGAGTGAACTTCTGCAAACACATCAAGGAAAGCATCTGTCAGGACATTTTATATGAAAACTATTACACTGCTGCATTAAACCCCTAACTTTTGCAGATGTTCGAAAGCAACAGGATTTCACAAGGCGTTTAAATTGGTATATGTATTCTGCAAGCTGAAAGTATTTTCTACCATCAAAGTTACAGCAGAAGTTGTATGCAATAATCTAGGGGAAAATCTGTAAATAAAAAGCACTGTAAAACGGAGTGTTGGTACTGCCAAAATTAATCAATAATTAAAGTACTTTGACAAGAAAATCTCAAGAGCCTCTATCTTCTGACTGTAAAATTATGAAAGCATGAATCAGATGTTCTTGTGTTTCATATGAATATCATATTATGTGTTCCTGCACTATTGCATCTGGGGAGGATGTTAAAAGACTCAATTTACATTTAAAAACCTGTTCGTTATTTATTGAATTCTTATACCACAATATCAGACTTGAAGGGGCTTAATTTCAGAGGACTATTAGGAAAAGAATAGGGCTAACTGAAAAAGTACTGATTTTATATAGGTGAAATTTGGTATTTGGAACAGTTAATTTAGGTTTTTTTCTAATTAACTGCATCCCATTAAAAGCATTCAAGGCTTATATGTTGATTGCAAAAAAATGCAGACCAAACGATAAAAATTACGTAAGACTGAATAATATGAAAAGAGTTAGGATAACTAGGTAACAAGAGTCCTACTGATATCTTGGACTTCACACCATTTCACCTAGAGATTTATAAACTATTTTTCTTCACAGTTCATATCTAGAGAGGTTTAAAACAAGACACCAGGTATGTGACAGCAAAGCCATGCAACCTCTTCCTGTTATTTCAAGGGGCAGGAGTTTGAAAGAGAATGCACAGAAATGCTTTGGGTTTGGGGAAGGTTTTCTGGTTTGGTCTTTGTTTGGGGATTTTTTTATTTGCTTGTTTTGTGAAGGAGAGGAAATATCTAAAATTATACAAGAAAAGCATGATGGTTTCCAATAAAAAAAAAAAAGACAGGAGTAGTCACATTGTAGATAATGTTGGTATTACTCAAGGCAGTAAAGGTTTTAATTTATTTATCATGAGTGCTACCCTGGGAACGTGCATTCCCTGTAACAGTCTTCTTGGCCAGAATTCCAGCTTCTTGATTTCTTACAGGCTGAGTTTTGAAAAGGATGAACCAGACACAACACTTTACCGGTACACTAGCCATTCCATTTGAGCTAAAGAGGCAATCACAGTGCTGCAAGAAACCACAGCCTGTAAGAGCGCTGCTGAATAAACAGATGATGGAGTAATAACACAAGGGGGTATCTACATTAAAGTTACTGAGGAGTTGCTTAACAACAGCTTATAGACACCTAACTCTGTATTTCAACTTCATTTCAGGCTTTCCAAAGTAAACATGAAAGTAAAGGCGGAGGCATTCCAGAAAATGGTGCATACAACTGCACAAATGTAATCTAGATATGTGCTACAGCAACACTCATAAGACAATGATTTTCACAACAGGAGCTCTGTTGATTGCCCTTGACATGGAAAATACCCTAAATTCCAAGCACAGCCTTCTTCCTCCTTTATAAGTTTGTAGCTGTACGTTACATTGTCATCTTAATACAGTGGATTGTTTTGATGAAACTATGCTTGGAATATTATGACATGAGTGAGATTTTTTTACTGTATTCGATAGCAAATAGTTTCCTGGGCTTGCATTCTGGAAAAGTGTCAGCATAATACAAGATGAGGGAACAAACAAAATGGAGTAGCTGGCATTTTAGAACACCTAGGTCAGACTGCCAATGCCTAGAAAACAAGCCATGTAACTAAATCAGGGAAATTACATTCATAGCTTTTTAGATTTTTAACTTATGGTTAAGTGCACGTACAATATGCCATGCTCAGAACTGTTCCCAAGTCCCATCTGTTTGATCCCTTTCTCCTGCTTTCACTGACAGCAAGGGCTATGCCTGGATTACAGTTACTATTATGCAGAAGACTCACAATAAAACCTGACAGCATATAAACATTTATCCAAACTTGATTTTCATTAAATGGGGATTCAATCCTTCTGCTCTCATGACAGATTTTAAACAAAGATGAGAAATGCTGGTATTATTTTTTTAATCAACCAGAAGTAAAAATGGAAAATTTATGCCTAAATATGAGCAGGATCACCAAGATCAGAATTCACCTGAAGAGCATGTATCAAAACCAGACTGTCCAATGAAATCTGAAAACTCTGGGACTGGAACCACAGTAGCAGGTTCAGATGCTGATGTATATAATAACCTGCTGCAATTTGGTCAATGGGAAATTATGTTTACTGTACATTTGTGAGTCTATTCTTTCATTCTCCATCACCAGAAAACTTATTCAGGCTTTCTATTGCTTGAAGGACAGGAAGACAGAAGGAAAGGAATATCTCATCCAACATACTCAAAAGAGTACATCAGAGTTCATGGCCAATGCCGAGACTTCCTGCGCATACACAAAAATCTTAATGGCTTCTTTCAGAGGAGAAATTTAAAACTACAATCCTCTTCTCCCCTCAGAAGTTTTAGCCACTTACTCAACCAATGTTTTCTAGTTTTAAATGGGTTACCTAAAGAAAATGCACGGACTAAAAAAGAAAAAAAATAAAAGTAGAAAGTCACAAAAAAGCCCAAAAAGCACAACTCCACAAGCCAAACTAAAAAACAAGCAAACAAAAGACCCCAAACAAACAAAAACCCCAAAAGACCTCCCCCCCAAAAAACCCCCAAAAAACCACAAACCCAAAAATGACTGGAGATATTTAAATAAAATTGTAAAAAAGAAAACCTGAACAGGTCTTTTTAAAGCCTGGATTACATAACACACCATTAAACACTGATGTGTCAGAGTTGACTGTGTACTTGATTTGTTTTGTGTAAATCACAAATTAAGGCACTCTCACCATTCAGCTTAAATTCTCAAGGTGGCAACATTGAAAAAATTTAAGCATATGGAGAAGCTAAAAATGAAGTTTCCCTACTGATGACCTACCCTATCCTTAAAACAGGCTCATGTTAAACCATTCACAAAAATAAACACTGAAGTCACAGCTTTAAAATAGCACAAAAACATCCAGTGGATCTTGTTTGTTACTTAACGACGCAGGAGAACTCTTGCCAGTTTACATCCAAGGCAGTTTTTCACCAAGAGACACTGAGTAAAATGTTGAGGTTTGAACAAAAACATTGAACTATAGAATTTGCATTAAATTCAGAATAAAAATAATTAATTTAAAAAAATATACTGTGACTTCAGGACACTCCTCTGGAGATGAACAGACCTCCTCATTTCCTGTGCTCCCAGTGCTCTCCTGCAACACAGCCTGCCCCTGCCCTTGGTCAAGGGTGCGCCTTAGTCCCACTCCCCGCAGTCAGGGGCTCAAAGCAGGCAGGGCAGGAGCCCCGCAGAACTGAACGAGCCAGAGCCCGTACTCTGCGACACCCGGGGCCAACGTCACCAGCGAGCGCTGTTGGCAGAAGACGGGCATGTGTCCACGTTCCAACAACAGCACAGTGGAGTTTGTAACTCTGAAAGGTGCTCCAGCTGCCAGCTGAGCCGGCTGGCATCGCCAGCATGGGTCATGAGGATACAGAAGAGGTCCAAGGTGTAACTCATAATATTTTTTAATTGCTACCAGATCTCTCTTTTTATCCCTTTATAATTAGCATATTTATCCCTAGACATGCACACACAACAAGAACAACTGCACAATTCCCTATGAATATCATCTACTAATACCCTTCAAACCTGCCAAGTGGGATAAAACTTTTTTGCTCATTCAAGATCCTCTGCCTGCAGCTGTTCCACATGGCAAATTCTCATTTCAGTAAATTGGTGCTCTGCTCCCAGAACAGATGCAAAATCACTCTCACAGTGAGAACATACAATGCAGCCTGATTCTAAGGCTGAAGTACCATTTTAAGTCTTCATAATTCTGTATTCAAATGATTCTTTTTCATCACAATGGGAATTCCATTACCCTAGTAAAAAAATTGCTTTTACTAGTTAGAGGGCAATTACAGTATATCAGTATTGTATTTTTCTATATGTGTACATCCTGGCTGTTATTTCTGAGCACTGCTATAGGCTACAGACAGAAAAACACCCGCATCTCACTCATTACAGCACTGACCCTGACAAAGACACACTCAGTCTACCAAGGTAGACACATAGAATTTAAGGGTCAAATCTAAAGGTTTCTCTCTATTAATGACAAACCTACCAGTGTAAAAGTGATTCTGAACAGGCTGCTGCTTGCAGGTCCTTACAAAACTGAAAGTATTACAACTTTGTAGTCACTCTTTAAATTTTAAAATGTATCTTCTTTCGCTGCGTAAAAATTGTTGCCTTATACAGGTCTTTTGGTGTTGCACCATTCAAAGTACCCACTATAAAAAAGATGTTTCACTCCCAGAGAATGTGCCAGTGCCTGGGACTTGTACAAGGAACAAAAACCTCAAACACAGGGGAGCCAAGAGACTCCCAGAGACACTGGTGCTTCCCTATGGAAGGATAACACAAGGAAGGTGAGGAAAAAAATTCACTTTGCTGGAAAGAATGAGAAGTCAACATTCTGGCTTACTTTACAGGGGAAAGTTTGGGTGGAAAACCTCTAATCATTAGGCTGCACTATCAGAGTCATAGGAAATAAATGAGAACTTGACAAAGACAACAGGAAAGATTTTGAAAGTCAAACAAACCAACCAAAACAACAACAAAAAGAATGCAGTTCTTAGGAGATACGTCCTGCAATTTTTTTAAAATGTAATCCACAGTTCACAGAACCAGTCTGTTTAAAGAGATTAGCTAGTAAATTTATCAGCCAATTTAAAAATTCTCACATATATCCATTTTTCTCTGCGATTTTATAGCATTTTTGTTCAGTTTGAATATTCTGACAAAGAAAAGCGCTTAAATAATTTAGTGATATAATTCCCTTAACAGCTCATGACATTTCTAAGACCAAAAAACCTCATCCACTTTGAGAAAAAAAATACCTGCGTAGTATTATGATGGAAGTAGAAAAATACATCAATTTTCCCCAATAAAGGAATCATAATATTTAATTTAAGCATGCCATACAAGAAAAGAAAGAAGGGAAATGAATGATCACTGAACCATACACAACTGAATGGGGAAAAATCACCAGTACTGTATAAAAAAATGAAAATCTCTCATTTTCAGAAGAAAATATTCTTCTGATAAGCAGAATTTCATCAATCTTTAAATTCCTAAATTTCCATTTTGAAGCCAGGCACATGTGACTTTGTGACTTTTTTTTCTACTTTTATTGGGACTTAGCATCTCAAGTCCCAAATCCTTCAGGAAATCTTCTGTCCCTGACACTTTTTATGGTAAAGTTCTCCATACATTTAGATGTTCAGATTAGAATTTGGGCATATGAGTGTCTCAGATACACCTTTTGCATGCCATACACAGTATTTTAGGAGCAAATTAGATCACAAGTAGTCCAAAATGAAAATCTGTTCTTCTGTTTAAAAGATTGCTTAAGTAACTGGGGTCTCTGGTGGGTATGTGTGTTAAAATCATCTTTAAGAAGATACTGCAGTATTCCTTCTGCATATTACTCCTTTCTACTGGCCTCTATGGCTAACTAATAACAATAGGAATAATGCGATCTGGCTTTCTTCACTGAAACTCTTTTCAATACATTCAAGATGGCCTTGCATAATAGCAGAAGTTCGGGAGTATAAAGTGTGCAACAGCTATAGAGCAGGTTCAGATGGCTATCATAGCCCATTTTATCTTTCAGTAATTAAAGTTGAGAAACCCTAATTCTTAAAAGTACTAGTCCTTTCTCTCTCAATTAACTGCGCATACAGCTACTGTCAAATACTCTCGCTGGAGTACCCAAAATCAAGGAATGCTTCCGGTATGTAGGGGAATATAGGACTTTAACATGTAAAAAACCCAGCAAAACGCAACATTAATCCTTACATGTTTGTATGATTAGAAAATAGAATATTGAAGATTTTTCTCATCTACGAAAATATGAAAGTGTTGCTTATTGTGTTTACATATTTCTATATACAATTACCACAGACTAGTAAAAACCCCACCAGCTGCAAGGGATGTAGTTGGATTGGAGAAAAAAAAAGAACCATTGCTTTCCAACGTTCTACACCTGAATGTTTGTAATTTTTTTTTCCTAATGCTTCCTCCCTCAGACAGAAGACTTTTCTGGCACTTGCTGGCAAAGGACTTACCGGCAGTGTTTGTGTGATCCTGTTAAGGTTTCAATCACAAAGCATTCCCCTTCGTTGAGACAGTAGGCAAGGTCCTTGTCTTTGCATGGCTTAAAGTGCTCAGATCGCTCCGTGGAATACGTTGTGGTGTCTGAGGAGAAAACAAGGGAAGGAAAGAAACGCTGTCAGGATAAATATTGGATATTCCTACAGTGCATGCTAAGTAAATATGATCACACTGGTCTCAGTAACATCAAACACAGACTAAAAGAAATGGAAAGCACAGGGCATGCAAACCTCCGTTTGACTGCAGCATTATTTGCAGTCAGGTTTCTTAAAAGAGAAATGCCTGCAGAAAAACAAACCAGGCTGCAGCAAAGTTGGAGTATAATCTCAACCACTACCAATTTCCAGGGTTTCCCTGCTAAAATGTAAAGATACTTACTCTAACCAGAACAGTATTTTAGTATTTTCATATTACTACACCAAAATATGATCTGAAATAAGATACAGGGTTTTTTTCACAAAAACCAAGCAGAAGTAGTTCATACAGTGCAACTTAAAAAAAAAACAAAAAACCAACAAAACTACAATGAAAGAGAAAAAAAGCCAAATACCCAAGGTGAGTGCTAATTTGGTTCACCAATCACAAGAACAGCCTAAAACTCAAAACACAAGCAGTGTACCAGTGACTGTGTCATTTCACATAGATCATCTGTAAGTGTACATAAGTCCACCCCCAAAACACAGTTCAAGGCTTCATTACAGGTATTACAGGTAGAACTGTTGGCTGCATTTTTGGAATATTTAGCTAGATAATTAGATTGGGAATAGACTGACAGTATGTCAAGGGTGAACTATCATTCCTGTCTTCTAATAAATCTCTTTAACCTTTCCAATCCAGTTGGATTAATCAACAATAAAGTGAAATTTTCAGAGGAAGATGCCTGACTGACATGTATTTTAATTTTCTTCACTGTGACAAGCTTTTGTCTAACGAAGTGTGATTTTCAAAGTAGATTATTATTTCCACAGAGCAGTGGTCTAATCTTCATATTCAATCTTAATTCAAAAAGCTTAAATTCCTAATCACTCTGCAGGACCTGATATATACTGAAATATTAAGAGAACATTTCATTGCATACCATACAGCCTATTACAAAATATTAAGTTGTCTGCTATCAAATAAATGAAGCAGTGCTCAACAGACACAGAACTTTGCAAACTCAAAGTTATACAAACACTTTAACTTGGTTTTGCTCATAACTCAATACAAGGCAAATATCCCTCAAACTAACACCGAAGTTGAAAACCAAAACACTGAACTACAAGGCACCTGTAACTACCGTTCTAAAGAAAATTCAGATTATCCCAAAATTTTGTCAAAGTAACTTTTTTGTTTTCAGTATATTTTTAAATAAAACACCTCTACAAGCTTTCCTTATATGCAGACTAAATGACAGAAGATTAATAAAACACATTTGAATATAAGAAAATTCACACCCTATTCTTTGTATGAAACACTTCTTTTTTCCTCTCCAGAGAGAAAATGTTTAGTGTTTTCACTGGAGAGAAAAAAAATCCTGGGAATAAACTCTAACAGTCTTTCCTCAAATGTTTTTACAAATTCAGAACAAAAGGCTGTGCCATTCTCCCCAGTAGCAGCACTTATAAAAAAGACGCAGGCTAAACAGAAACTGTGTTTTTAATGATCACAAGCAAACCCTGAACCAAAATGTATCACGTTGAATTTTGGAGACAATGCAAGATGTTTATAAATGCAAACGGTGACTAGCATCTCACTGTTCACATTTCAAGAATGATCAGCTTTTATGTAAAAAAAATCCTCACACAAAAAAAAAAGGTAGCTCAGTTATTTTTTAAGGTCAGTTTTATCTAACAGTACTAAAATGACCATTTAAAACTTGATTAGGCAAAAAATAACTACAAATCTGAGTAACCTGTTATATCTACCCTTTTTAAATATGGAAAACTGAAGGTAATGTAATTTGAAAGCACTCATGATAATTAAAACTGATAAGCAGAAACTCAGCTTGCTCCAGCTTTAGGGAACAGAACACTTGTATTTTTCAGCCTCCTCTGAAGAAACAATCTGTGCAAATACCTTTATGAAGAGAGCTGCCAGGCAAGACCAAAGGAACCTGGGGTGCTCCCAAGGGACAAGGCACCATCACAAAGCCTGGCTGAGGCAGTGAGTGATGCAATGAATCCTCAGAGCACAGCTTTTGAAGTGCAGGAGACTCCTATCATAATTATCCAGGAATGTCTTGTCAAGGTCAGCATTTTAAAGTGTTAGATTAAATATATTCTTCAGAAGTTTTGTTCTGCTTTACTTTAATTATTCCTCTGTTTAATATTAATTAACCCTTGTGTTTTATTTATAAACGGGCATAAGTTGCACAACTTCATTTTCTCCACTTGGACACCAGCTCAAGCTTTTGCGTTTTGTCGTTCACCTTTCAAATTAAGTGCAACAGTTGTAGGTAACAATGATGGTGGCAGCTCCTCTGGCAGCCTTGGACTGCACTCCTGATTTTGGAAATTACTCAAGAATTGGTAATTTTTTGTTTTGTTTGAATAAATAATCTCATTAAAAGTCACTTTTCAACTGGAGGCTTTTCTGGTTCGGAATATTTGTGCAAATCTAAGCAGGTTGATGCACATGGACACTGGGTACAGCTGAGCTGTGCAGAGATCTCTGCGCTACAGAGATCAGGTGTCTCAGCTCAAAGGTCCAACAATCCAAAGCTGTGTCACTAATTATGTCCTAGACGTCCTTGCAGCTGCTGGGTTCTTTCTACTGGAGAGAACCCATACATCCCATACCTGAGTTTCACACAAGTTACAATGCTGCTGTTATTTTATGTTGCATTCACAAACTCTGTTATATCTTCATTAAATATTGATAAAAACAAAACCTAAAAACTGGTTCTAAACATAACTGCAGAAAGTACAAAACAGGAAACACTGTAGAGACTGTACAGTTTTCCTGATTCTTTGTCTAATAAATAATAAATCCTATTGTCTCTTGTTTTATTTTACTCCTAACCAAATACCGAATTGACTTTTCTAGGCTGGAATTGTCCTTCATAGCTTCAGAAACTTGGTATATAAACACCACTGTATTGTGATGCTTGACATTTTAATCATTTTTTTAAAAAGAATTAATAAAACCTAGGCATTCAAAAAATTGAATAATACAGCTACTTAATTTATTTTTAGTCTTCGAATGTGGTAACAATTCCAAATGTTTGTAAGTAACAAAGGGGAATTTCTGTTAAGCATTCAGATGTCCCTGAATTCAGTGCATATTCCTTAAGGTATTTGTTTTTCATTTTTTTTAACTGCCATGTGTACAGGTGTTTTATGCAAAAGAAGCAGGGGATATAGATTTCTGCTGGAATCTTTCCAACTCAGCAGGAATAAAAAATTCTTGGCACCTTGTTCTTATTTTTCTTGCTTTGCTAGATCAGCAAAGGTTTAAGCATGATTCCCATACTCCAAAAATGGATGTATCATTGCCAACCCTCAGTGACCACTGTTTAATCAAACGAACCAGAATTCTGTTCACATTTCAAAGGAAGGCTTCAAGGTCTCTTTTTAATAAACATAGAGTCGGTTTCTAAAAAAATTCAGTCTTTGGGACAGCTGAAAAAATCAGTGGGAAGTTTACAGATATTACTTTATTTCATTTAGGTCCAAAACAGTCTAAAAAAGCATCAGTGAAGTTGTATTCTTGTCTCATTAATACATGTCATCATATTTATACCAGTACAGGATGGCTCCTTATAGCTGATTTTTTTGGTGATCTTCGAGGCGTGATATGGTTACTAGAAATGCTATTTGCTCCTTCAAGGCTGCCACTTTCAGTGTTTCCAATACTATGTCCCAATATTGATAAACCTGTAACTGCCAGGGAAAAATGCAGGAAAAGAAAGAACGCGAGACTTAAATTATGCTGGGAAACAGCAGCATTCAGGGCAGCTGCTTCTGCACAGACTGCAGCAGCAGCCATTCCCATCCATCACATCTGTCCTGCAGCATTCCAGCCTCAGAAACAGATCCTACCGGTTACGTCTCGAACAAAGCACGTTTCCCCTGCCAGCTTTAAATGATACCCGAACTCCGAGGCCCTCTCACTGTAAATATTTTTTTCCAAGCAGACAATATTAGCTGCTTTAGGGAGAAAGCTGACCCAGGAGAACAAGAGATAGGAAGCCTTGCATAACTCTGTGACTAGCAGACAGGCACTGAAGCTCTGCAGCCACAGAGCCATTAACACAGGTAAGGGAAAGGCTTGGTGCATTTCCACCAAGGAATATTAAGACATGGTTCATTTTAACGCCAGAGCTCACACACTAAAGGACTTTTAAAATGCTGCATATTTTGACTACCACTGGGTATTACCAGCTTTACAGATTCAGTATCAACATGCAAACTGGCTTTTCCTTTATCTTTTTATCCATTTATAACTGATCATTTCCCAGAGAACCATTACTTACCGAGGCACCAAACAAGCAAGATGCTTATTTTAAATCCTTGATCCCATTTCTGAATGCACTGCAAAAATAAGCCCTATATAAGCAACTGAATTTCCTCTGAAAATACAACTCTAGTTATCAAAAAAATACCTTCTCAAGAAACACCAACATTTTTTACAATATATTCTTGTATCACTACTGCATTCTAGGAGGAAGGCAGCGTGAAAAGTCAATTAATAGCATATAGGGAGTTAAATTTTGTGTTCGGTGAAGTCAATGGCAAAATATTTATAGTGATTCAGTATAACCAGGGCTCTCCGAAGTTCCTATAGGATCATCCAGTGCTTCTCTCCTGATATCTCAGAATTATGTGTGGTAGCCCTAACTAGAAAAGAGTCTTGCACAAAACAAATCAAACAAACCAACCAACAAAAAAATCAATCTTAAACACAGAATAGTTCATGTGGTTTTTTTATTCACTTACTGAACCTTGAAAAACATAGAACCTAAAATTTTTATGCCTTTTAGAGTAAATGTGCTTTTAGAAGTGGTATTAGGTTTGGAAGGGAATATTTCCCAGTTTAGGGCTCCCCCTGTTCCCTCTCCAGTTAGAAAAACAAAAGGCAAAGTTCACAGGTCCAGATAAGAGCGATTTACTAGAAAAAGCAAGGAGAAAAGAAAGGCGACAGTAAGAGCAAGGGCACTGATAACAGAATGTACAAAAAGGGGCGATTTTCATGTGAAATGATCCCCAAGGCCGGGACAATGACCAACAAGGAGGTCAGACCCTCTGGCCACCATGATTCCCATTGGAAAAAACTTCTTCCTCCTCAGATGTGAGTCCCTTTCCCACCCTGGCAAACAAGAGGTGGGCAGGGGAGGAAGATACCAAGTCCTAGGAAGATACTCATTACTGTAGAAGGAAGGGAAAACAAATATTTAGTGTTTATTCTGATCTAGCCTTAGCTGATGATTGCTCTTTCTTAAGCTGTTGATATTTGCAAAGAAAACATGCTAGACAGCTATTTTTAATGCAAAGCAAAGATCTTGATTTGTCAGTGCTACCTGAATAGCTGGCATTAGCCATGGACCTGCTGGAATAATTAAATTTAAAAATTCTAGTAAGAAATATATGAGAATTAAAAAAAAAAAGAAAAAACTTCAGGTTTTTTAAATAATAACAACAAGCTTCTTGTTCTGAACTTACTTGAACTCTTTTGCATATATTAATATATTATTAAAACCAAAACCTTAATTAAGAATAGGAAAAGTACTTTTTTGCATTTAGAGAGGCAGTTTTGTATGAACAAGCAATAGAGTTCTCGATGCCAATTATTCAAGAAACTACTACCCCTTAGCCAGTTTTGTGCCAGAGAACATTCTATTTAATCCAATAACAATTTAGAAGCTTTGATTGCATCATGATAGAAAATGAAGTTGTGCTACAGATAAGGGACTCGTTGGAGCTTTTCTATTATCCTTCAGATTCAAATGAACAGATCGGTATAATTTAGCAACAAACTGAAATCAATATCCCCTGCTGCTTTTCCATAAAACACCTGGGCACGTGGCAATTAAAAAAATGAAAAAATACCTTAAGGAATACACACTGAATTCAGGGACATCTGAATGCTTAACAGGAATTCCTCTTCGTTACTTATAAACATTTGGGACTGTTATGCATTCAAGACACTAAAAATAAATGAAGGAGCTGTATTATTTACATTTTTTGAATGCCTAGGGTTTATTAACTCTTTTTTAAAAATTCATCAAAACAACGTCATTTACAGGTGTTGGCTTCTCAGTCAGACTTGGGGGAAGCTGGAATTGTTATCAGAGACAGCCCCAGTGTCTCTCTCCCCTTTCCATTTCACTCTGAGGATTACATAAGAAAACTCATGTGATATTAACTCAACCAGCACATTCCTCTGAAACATTTCTCTGTCGGTACAAACCAGCACACCCTCAAACAGACTGCTTTTCTCCCATCTCACCAGAGCACAGCATCACATGCACAACTGCAGAGAAAACACAGAACACTTCCAGTAGAAATTATTCAGTCATCTCCCCAAAAATCACACATGCTCCCTTGTCAGCAACTCCTAAATTAATTCTCAAGTGTGTGACCTTGTTGTTCATATTTTCTAAATGTTTTTGCAGTTTGAAATCACTATACATAAGTACTAATACATGTCTTAAAAACACAAGCATATTCAAGTCACTAATGCGTTATTAGCAAATACCGTGTTATTTACTTGATGCAAAGAACTCTGAATTATAAAATTATCCCCTTACTTTCATGACTTAAAAAAGAAAAATCAAACTAACCAAGAATTAGCTCTAAAAAGAAGGTACAAAAATATGCCCACCTAAGACTTTGTCACAACAAACTCAAAAGCAGAAAAGCAAATAATGCCAGTAACACTTAGAAATGTAATATCTGATCACATCTGTCAGAACTTAAATGCTGAACCCTAAACACCACTGAAACTCAACTCTGTCTGGGCAATTTGCACATCAGAGCCTGCATTCTCCTGTGCTGCTCAAACTGAAACCAGGGAAAGCTGAACAAATGGGAAATGACGCGGGAGAGAGCCCTGAGACACAAAGGGCCAGAAGTTGGGTGTCTGGGAGCCAAAGAAACAGGAGTGACCAAGACTCTCAAAGGTTTTAGCCTCCAAAGTGAAGAATTATTCTGAAATTGAGTTACGACAGTTCTGATGGGCCCTCTAGGCGCAGAGTGCTTTTGTCAAACAAATGTATCCAGTTATCCTTCAGTAGGACTTAATAATTGATCTAAAAGAAGCTAACAGAGGAAATCAGTGAAAAGCAGCCTATTAGAGATTGTGCCAGAAGCAGATCCATCACCCACACCAGGATTTCTCTGTTCTTTGACCCCTGCAGTCCCCCACCCATCCCAGCACACTGACATCTCTGGAGACACCAACCCTTGAGACTGTGTGGCATCACTGCACTAAAAAGGGGCACTCTCTTGCGGACGTGAAACTAACTCTAGGAAATAGTCTCCAATAGATGGAGAAACTGAAATATTGGTAAATTAAGTGACTATAGAGCATAAAAGCAAAATAGTAAATTAACTGAAACAATAAAATAAAATATAGACTCCAAGCAGTGCAAGCAAAACTTAGGAGGGACGCCCCAAACCAGAAAACACTGTGTAGGTTAAAAGATGCTAGAAGAAATCAGATGTAGCACACATCTGTGATATCTGCAGGCACCAGCATTCTGAAATAAGAATAATAATTTAAAACAAAAAAAAAAAAAAACCAAACCAAAAACCACCTCATATGAAACCTAATGAATCAAATTAAGAAGAAAAAACTACAAAAAACTAAATGACCTAAATAATTCAGTACTGCTACAACATGAGTATAAAAGTAGTGTTACAATTATTGTTACATGTAGTAAAAAAGCCAATTAACAGTCCGCCAAATCTTCTTCCTTCTTAGATCACAGCTGCCTTCCTTCTCTCTCCCTCTGCCTGCGAAACATTGTGCAGGGAGTTCAGATGCAAGGACCAAAGGAGAGTAAAGGAATGGCAGAAACCTTAGATCTTGAAGGCAGGTATTTCTGTTTGGAACATACAGGGACTTTGGCTTGCCCAGCTTTGTTAAAGGAAGAAATGCTAGAATTGACAGAGAAAGTCTCATCACTAGCGGTAGCTGGCAAGTATCCTCACTGAGCAGCAACACTTTGTCAATCAGAGATCTGTAATAATCTGTATTTGCACATCTTTACAAGACTATGGTATTGGAAAGTTCTTCTGGAAGCAGAATATTGTGTGGTTTTGTCCATTTTATAGTAAGCAGTAGCAAAGGGAAAACAGTGACAGCGCTGACAAGGCTGGGCTGCCTGGGCCTGATCTATGTTCTAAGGTTTATAGTTTTTCTGGATCATTTACCACTTCCTTCAACTTGTGCAGGAACTACCCAGCACTGTGTTTCCAACATTTAATAAATCACTTCTTATAATCACCATCAAGGTACTGTAGGCTTAGAGAGAGATATCAAGTGGAATAAAATAATTCTTCTAGTTATATGGGGAAACATTTTAATGTAAAAATACTAATTATCAAGCAGATATGAGTAGGTTGTTTGACTGGCACTGATGCTCTTCTCCAAGGAACTGAAATAGGTCAAACAATAAATTCACTAGAAACAAGGGAAATAAGAAAGCTATTTTAACTCTAAGCTTCTGCATATTTCCAAGGCATGCAATCTAAAATTTATTCATTACTTCATTTATAATTCTGATATCCTTGTTGTGTGGACATGCAAAGTCAGGCTATGAAACATTAACCTTACTCTCCAACACTTCCTTTCACAAAGAAACCCATATATTCTAAATTATGCTTTATTTTTGAAAGCTCATTTCCTCATTTTATTTCTTTTCATTCAGTCTTCCAGAAAAGAAGGGGGATGGGCATGAGAAGGTGAAGTGTCCTTGGAACAGTTCCCTCATTCTGCACTGTTCTGTCCTTGTATAATATGGATAACCTCACTGGGCTTCTCTTATTCTCTTTCTCAGGTAAAGAAAACAAATTTCCATCTGTCTTGACGTGGCACTGTCAGAAGTTCGCACACCGCAAATCCCCACAACAACAAACTGCTCAGCTTTATTGGCCGTCATTTTCTAATGTCAATAATTAGGTAAATCCCATGTAGCTTTTTAATTTACACACACACTGCTTCAGCACAGCCGAGAGTCAGTCAGCTGTGGTAAGGGAGAGCCAGATAATGAGGTTCTCGGTGGGCTACTACAGCTCCATAAATCCAACTGGAGTCAACAAACCCCAAGCTGGGCTGAGTTTGACCAGAGATGTCAAAGGTACGTCTATTATCTTAACTAACATCTGTAAAAATATTCTGCAATATTTCAGAGAATAATATCAACACGATTTTTTCTATTTCATGAATCCTTGGCCTTTGACTCACATTCAAATCACATTTAGCTGCACCCCCCTCTGATCTTTAATTTAACACAGAATTACGAGTTCAACATCCGTGCTACAAATTGAAGTCAGCGCCTACTAAGCGAAACAGATTTTTCTGCTGAATTCCGGCAACTGAAACTTTTATGTTGGTATAAAAGTTTAAAAACAGAAACTTCTCACCTGGCTGCTTATTATTAAAGAATACACAGCCTTAGTGCTATAAACCAATATACCTATTCTTGTTAATGGTAAAGCAAGGAGCAGAGGGAAGAGAAGACATGGAGTGTGAGACTATAAGGAAAACTGCTTTCATGAAGACAGAGCATAATGCACTCTGAAATTTCTCTTGGGACCATCACCACTACATGCAATATTCTGTTAGGGCTCCCGTTTTTCACCTCGCTCTCCACAAGCCACAACACTGTAAAGTTGCATTTGGAAGCACATACATGCTCCTACATCCAGTGCGCTCTACAGTCCTAATTTTATAACCTGTCACCATACTCACCCTGAGCAAATATCATACATTCTTATATGTCATCAACTAAGTGCTTAATTCTTGAGTTTCAGGAAGTGTAATTATTAGTTAAAAATCTGCATTTCCCATTTCAATGTGTTTAATTCATTATTTTTAGTGATAAATTTTAGTGATAAATTAAACGTTAATACGTATTTTCCTCCCATGGTGGAGGTAGTTTAGAGCATGGCTCACTGGCAGGTAAGGGAAACATGCACACGGCTCTTTTATATAATGCTGCAAGAAGATTATGAAACATCAGAAACTTAATTACCACCAAAGCTAGCCACCAAAAGGAAGTACAGCCTATTTGCCTTCCACATTTAATAATCTCTACAGCAGTTATATCCTTCCACAGCCATCAAGAGAGTACACATAATTCAGTCTTTTAACAGTGACAGCTAGTAAATGAGTAAGTTATTGTCCCTCTTCTCAACATCTTAAGTTTTTCCAATTCCTTCTGAGACCTGAGCACCAGAAGCACACAAAGCACTCAAGCCTTAGCATCTGCATTTATTCAACGACTTATAAAAAAGTCTAACACACCACCATCTTCTCCTCCTCCAATAATTCCCTCCTGGTTGCATGCACAGAGACTATAGAATTGCACAGACACATCAGGGCAAAATATGCACTGACTGTGGCTGAGTTCTGGTCACCATCAGCCACAGAACCTGTTTTTTACTGCCAGGCACCTGTGGGCTGGCACTGGGGCATCCTGAGGTGCATCTCACCAGCAATTTCACCTGCCAGAGATTCATCCTTAATCATTTTTGAGTGACTGAAGCATCACTGCAGGCAAGCAGAGTGCTGTGCAGTAAACATGCTCTGCTTTTTTTCAGCAGAATCCCTTTGTTTTGGTGTGCCTTACGGTTTTTTGGTTTTACGTAACTGAATCAGCCTGTACAGCGCATCCTCCAACAAAATAGTTGTGAAATCTATGATGAAAAACGTTCCACTAATTACTTAACTCCACTGAAAATCATGAAGAAAAAATACATCCCTGCGAACTAAGACTAACTAGAATTTTAAAGTTCTCAAAAATACTCAGGTTAATTTTCTATTCATTAATGACTAAACAGACTTTGTAGTTCTTATGCTCTGTCTTCCCACCTTTAAACTTTTTTTGGGAAAACTATCATATATTCTTTTAAATTAGAGCTTACAAAAAACCAAACCAACCAAAGCAATGCAGAAAAACCTACCAACCCTCTAATTTTATGTACGTGAGAAAGCAGTGTAATCAAGGGAGAAATAAATTCAATGGTCAGTTTTCCCCTCCAATGCTGCACAAACTCACAAAACACGAGGTCTGCAGGGTGGGCTTCTAGAAGTGTAAATTCAGTGCTACACAAATCTC
Organism: Donacobius atricapilla; assembly: GCA_013397315.1. Lineage (NCBI taxonomy): Eukaryota > Metazoa > Chordata > Aves > Passeriformes > Mimidae > Donacobius > Donacobius atricapilla. The sequence goes on from WBMY01014653.1 coordinate 926,871, forward strand.
AATCTTCCTTCACACTTCAAGTTACAACAAAAACAGCATGACAGAACAAAGCCACCACTACTTGAATGCCAAAAAGGACAAAGGCAATGTTAAAATAGCATCAGCAAATTTGCACTGTAGCAACATTTTATGATATTCACAATTTTCCCCTATTTCACTTTAGGAAAAGAGAAGAATGAAACATCTGTAGCTGCTTTTCTTCTTGCTCTGAGGAGCATTAAGATGCATTCTCACCCTTCAGTCCTCTCCACTCCACAATTAATTGATTTAGATAATACAGAGGAAGCACAATTGTAGCATTCACCTTGCAACAAAACTAGCCTTGAAATAGAAAACAGAAGTAAGTATTCCTTAGCTTTCCGACACTCCTGAATCAAATCCATGTTAATCTAGGTTTTCTACCAGTGTTAGCTAGCAGAGAACGCGAAATTTCACAGACTGAAGTTGCATCCTTGTTTCGTTACACCAATTAAGCCAGAATATAATTGAAACTGAAATATCTCCTACCTTTACCCATGAGAAATTTGGACTATATCTCAAGCAATTGTGTCTCACTGTACCGGTTTGATGGTCGCAAAGCAGTCAGCTTTGCACTGCTAAACAAAACAGCTTGAGGTTCAACAAATCAGCAGTGTTGGCATCTGATATAGCTCAAGTAAGGGGGAGGAGAGTCACTGCGAGATGTCACCGACAACTTCATTTCCACTTCTGTGCAAATTAAATGTAGGCTGGGGCACAGAAATGGAACATAATTAGACATAAAAAGTAGGACTGCAGGCTCTGGTTGACTGAAGATACTAGTACAGGAAAGAAAAAGCCAATTAAACCAGTAGTTTAGCTCACAAACGGAGGCATTAATAATCCTAATAGAACTACAGAACAACAACCACAAAAGTCCAGTTCTGGAAATGCAACACTGAACACCTCCAATGGCAGCCTAATTCCATTGTAAAATCTCTCCATTGGAAAACGCATCATACACACTGCTCTAGTGCCACCACCTTGCAGGAAAAACATATATACAAGCAACAGATGTAATCACTGAAATATGGGAATGCAATATGAGCAATTAACAATTAGTTGAGGAAAGATAACAGGAAGACTACATTATCCTCTTTCAATGGCTTCTAATTTTTAAAGCTGCTATATACAACAACTGAATAACTGTTCTAACTTAGACCACTGATCTATCTTTCAACCTGCAAACCAGAATAGGCACAGTATTTCACAATCATTATTGTTAGGCCATTTTTAATGACATTTTATAACTAGTAGGAGATTTATTATCTACTCAGAAGCTGCCCACTAGGCAGCAAACTTATCACTACTGCAGCTGCCTCTGAATTTGTCATGTTACAAAGCTGACTCAGACAGCGATTTTGTGCCAGAAGATCTTTGGCAGCAGCAGCAAAAATCCTAGTAATATCCTCTGGAAAGCACAACTGCTACTCTTGGAAGAGTGGAGAAGACCAAGAAAAAAAAATCAGCTGATAAATCAGATAAACTAGTTTTCAAATGCTTCGGTAATCATTGCCAGAAGTTCACAGGAGATGAATCCTATCACTAACCAATTCTTCTAACAGCATCCTATTTCAGGTTTGTGGAAACAAGTCCAGGCAAAAATGCTCTCCACAGTATTTTTCTTCCTCCTCTTCCACTGAATGGTTAACTATTGACTTTGTTTCTCCAATCATGTTGCTTTTTAAATTATTCTCATGTAATGTTGCCCAGGTCAGGCCAGTATGTCCATATATACTTAAATATGTGAGGCTTGAAATAATCAGTGAAGTGGATTCAAACAGTGGTTCTTGACACAAATAGCTCACCCAGTTTTATCCAGGTTCAAATTCAGTGTTTAACTGGGACAGCCAAGACACAACTGTCTGCTCACATCGAGAAGTATTTTCTTCTTAGCCATTCCTAAGAAAACATAAAGATCATTTCCCTTACAATCTCACCTACTGTTCTCCTATGTAAATCTTCCCAGAGCAAAAATTGTTTTATTGGTGCAACTTCTGACCAAGGACACCAGGTAAGGAAGCAGAATGAGAGCTTGAGTAAAAAAACACAAAGGAAGAATCAATCAATCAATCAGGTGCTAAAGTGTAATTTCTCCAAATATAAATGACATAGGCCAGCAGGTTGTAAAAGGATCAAAAAATACGAGGCAGGAGAAGGAAAGTGAAAAAGACAACTAACAAACAAAAATGCTGGAAATTCAGAATGTCAAGAAAGTGCAACAAAACCTGCTCACACAAACAGCTAATAGGTCTCTTCAGGAAAAACATTGAGAATTACAGAAAAAACACCTAATATCCATCTCTATGTAAAACTACATTTTACATAGCTGAGATGTAACTTGGATGAACTGAAGGCTGAAGAAGTATCACTCATTAAACAGTGGGGTACTTTAAGTTTGTAAATAGCAGGTATGTAGTCAATAATCCAGTATTTATTTACATATTTTATCTATTAATTTCACAAATCAGTCGAAACTTTTACTTAATCTGCTTTAAATTGGGGTATAAGCATACCACTGCTTCTTCTCCACTTAGACCAATATTAAACCAAGGTTACTGACATCACTTCTTAAAAAGGGGAAAGTCCCCAACATCTAACCAAACATCTAAGCCTGGGCAGGAAGAACTCATTCAGATTGAAACTACAAGGTAGTTCATTTTGAATCTGGGAATTTTTTTTTCTTTCAACGAGTTATTTTTACATTGCTTCAGCTTTCAATTTGTTTTTGCCAACAGTAAATTTAGACTGGCTGCTCTAAAAAGCAGTGAAAAATGTGTGATGATTTGGACCTAATTAAAACCTGGGCAAAAGCATGGAAAACTTGGGCACAGCACACAATCATAAGTTCTCTACCACACAGAGAAAGTGGGAATCTTTGGCTTCAGTCATGGTTAGGCTGAATTAGCCATTTTTTGCACAGGGAAAAGCTTCATAAATTAAAAGGTTATTTAAACAGATCCCCTGCCAGCCCCCTTGAACAGGCACTGGCACATATAAGAAAGACATACACCCACATCTAGGAGAAGGAGAGAGTCAGAATTTCTTTCCCTGAAGCTGATCTCATTTTTGCTGCAACAGCCTCTGTGGGGGACTGAAGGTTGGAGTGAGCTAGAACAAGCTAGAACAATTTTCAGACTATCTAGTTTGCATAAGCAATAAGGTTGGCATCTGGTGGCTCTAAAAATAAATATAATTCGAAAAAAAAATCAGTCCTGGGATGGTAGAATTAATGCTTCACATCCCTTTTGGCAGCTTGGACCTCTCCATTTGCCAGCTACTCTATTTTCTCCAGTTGAGTATGCTTCATGGTTATTCAGAAGATTTATGTATTTTCTTATGCTACTGCCTTAGTAATGTCAAAGATGCAAGATGATACTTTCTGCTAGCTAATTCTCTTCCCACTAGATGACAAGGACTTCAAAGACAGAACGAGCATCTTGAGTCTTTATTATCCAGCTTCCCACTTGCACACGCACTGCATGCAGAGTTTGTTTGAGGTGGCAACTTGACAGCAAAGCAAGACACAGAGCACATCAGCTCTGCGCATCTTGTCCGTGCAGATGAGCTGCTGGAGTTCAGCATCAAACAAAGGCAGCAGCACACCCTGCCACACACTTAATCATAAGGCTGCAGGCTTATCTCCGAGCACACACCAGATCTGGATATTGCTGAAAATCTCGGCATGTTTTCGTGGTATATCGAAGTTCAAATCAGAAGGAAGGGCCTTTTGAGTACTGAGATCTATACCACACATGAACTGACTATTAGAAATTAAAATCTTACAGAATCACGAAAAGTCAGTGTGGAAACAAATCAGGACTTTCAGTCATCCTCTGTGACTGGGGGTAAAGTCTCAGGGTATCAGACAAGCCCACAGATCTGTTCCATACACCATGGCTACTTAGATCAATATCTGAATTGTGCTAATATTTGGGATGCTCCAAGAAACAAATTCATGTCCCCGACTCCATGTATTGTATCCATAATTATCGTAGCACGGCCAATTGGGGCTGCTAATGACTGTTTCTGAAAATAAATACATCACTGATGCTGCAATTTTCCATGCCAACACAACTGCAGATGCACCATGAGGCCATGGGTCTGAAATCCTCACTTCACACATTCAGAGACTGCAGTGCCCCTCCACATGCAGCAGCGCAGTGTAACCACTTCTGGTGATTCTCCCAGGCCCTCATCTCATCACTGCATTACCAAACAGACGCGAGACTTCTGAGGAAAGCGAACAACCAGGCAAACAGCTGAGAGCTCGTACATTTATAAAACTGGCTGAAATTCAGCCTTCCAACATCTGCAGCCGTGTTCATGACATTCAGAGAAAACTGAACTTCACTCCCATGAAGATTTTGCTTTTGTGTGCAAGTTTTTGCTGCCCTATTTTAGGATTCAGGAAGGATTCAACACATCATGTCTCTCTCTCTCTCAGGGTAAAGCTTAATTTTTAATGAACTGTAATTAAAAACTCAAGCCCCACCCTCTGTCCACCCCCGCAGAGCCTATAACTCCAGCAACCATCTCTTCTCTTCCCTTCCCTCCCACTTCAGCACTGGAGGCAGAATGCACAGAGAGTGGGACCCTCCCATCTCTTCACAGAATTAGACAGATGAATACACTGGGAGCACATCAGGAAGCAATTCAGATTATGGCATTATTTCAAAAGCTGTGTACTTTGAACATTCCTTGAAATGCCAGAAGAAGTCTGAGGATCTGTAATTTTTTCAGTTTCTGTATCTGGGACACATTTTACATAGAGAGAACTTTCAAGGGCTGAGGGTTGGGTGTTCTGAGCTATCCTAAAAATCAGAGTATAGCGAAAACCAGGACAAAATCTGCCCTAAAACTAAGAACAGTTAGAAGCCTCACTTCGCAGATGTTAATATTCTCCATATTGCTGTGAGCTATATTTAATATTATTTGTCAAGCATCAGAGCTATGCAGAGTACTTCACAAAATGCAGGAAATGGAGATCTGCTTGTAGGAAATTTGTCTCATGAGTTTTAAGAAAAAACACACCATGTAAAGGGTCACAATGTACAGAACTACTAAGGCAACCTTCCTCTCTGATTGTTGTTTCAATTCAAGTTTCCTTACAGAAGGCTTTCAATAAAGGCTTTATGTCTGAAGAATTCGATATGCAGTCATTGCAAACATCTAGGCTTTTAGTACAATGTTTATAATTATGACATAGCAATGATTTTGAGAAAAGTAACACCACCAAAACAAACAACAACTTTCCCCACACCCCTTTATTTTTTCCTGCAGACCCACAAAAGGACTTACAAACTTCTCCCTCTCCTCAGCTTTTAATTCCCCTGTTTCCATACTGCTTTGATCTGGGCTTGTTGACTTCCCAATGTCTAATTTTGCAGATATACTTCATTGCTTTACGTTCCCCTCCACATAAAATTATGGCATACAGGAGTCTGGACATACACAAACACTGTTTAGCTTCACCAAAACAGAGGCCAGAGCTAATAATACACATGGGTCGTTGGCAGCAGTGAAAAAATTCAGAGAGGTGAGGGCTCCTGTGTTGGAGTCCAGGGCATGTGGAAAACCCCTCAAACTCCCCTGGGGGGTCCCAGACCCTGGCTGGGACCCCAGGAAAGCATTGCCTTTGACCTTAGTCCATGGGAAAAACTCCCAACACTCATAGATGAATTGAAAACAACAAAGATTTAAAATAGATAGTAGTTTAGTTTGTCACAGGGTGAAAATTAGTATGGAAGTAGATCTGAGCAAGATAAGAGAATTTTGGGCATTGTCTCATTTTCTTCTTCGTCTACTCCATTTTCTGCTGTGACGGTGGCACAGAGACATTGGTGGAAATGATTTAATGTAGAAATTCAATGTCTAGAATAGGTAATAGTTATTGGCACAAAAATGTAAATATAGTACGCTTTAAGAGTTAATTGGATTAGAAATCTTTAAAAACGACCTTGGACTCTCTGTCGGTGTTCCTGTAGCTGCTTTCCTTCAGTGCACTGAGACTGCTGTAAGACCTTGAGATAAGAAATACAATAAACACCTTTGAAGACTGAGCCACAGGTTCCATCTCATCTTTTAAACCCTGGTATGGGACTTTGAAAAAGCAGAAAACCCCTAATTAGGGGGCTGGTGGGGTGAAAATCCCGTCAGGCTCCTGTCTATATCTGTTTATGGAACCAGGCAGGTGCCACCAGGGATAACTTCTGACAATTGTGTGCAGGATTTGTGCTTGATAAAATGATATCATTAATCTGATAATCTCATCATTCACCTGGTTTTAAATCAAAGTGCAGTCCTGTACACATATGCACTTGTGGCTACATAGATGCACTCTGGTTTGCTTATAAATGTATCAGTTGTTTGGTGTAAGATTTATGGGGCGGATTGCTGGTAAACAACTTTGGCATCTCATTTCAGTTTTATCTGGGGAGAGGCTATAACATGAAAAAGACTAAGAAATTATTCTGTGCTTCAGCAAGTATCTTAAAACTTGAATATACAGCAGCTCCCTCCCCCTGGAGCTTTGGGTACCTCTGGTGACACTGGTATTTCAGCAACTACGAGTTCACTTTGACAGAGGTACTAGAAGAAACAGTAGAGCTACTTCGTTATTTCCAAACTCAGCAATAAACATGGGATGTTAATGGCTTCAGCACATTAGTTACTGATCTCAAATCTTTTTAATGATATGAAAGTTTTTAAGATCCACTGTTTGTCACAGATGGAATATTCTCTATGTTTATTTACTATGATCTAAAGTATCATATTCAAGAAATGTTTATAAAACAGTGTTGATAGCAATTAAGATTCTCGACTCGTTCCAGTTTAAGCAGAGGAAGCAAACTTCCCCTTGGTTAGCACTACAGAAAGTTCTATTCCACTAGATGCAAGTTTCATTAGATATTCAGCGGGGAAAAAGCATTTTGAATAAATCTCTGTATCACAACAGCTCTTTGGCCTCATTGACTGATACGCTACAGAACTATGAAAGGAATGGAAAACATAAAGAGAAAAATCCCTCTGTTCAGCCCAAGTCCATTTAGAAAGTATGAATATAAATAACAATTTTTCTGCCTTCTCCATCTTCACTTTGCCCCAGCTCTATGGAAAGCCTTCAAAATGGTAAAGATAGAATATGATCTTTGAACACATCTTTTACAGAGGCTTCTGTCTCTCCAAACTCAAAACTAAACTTGTGCCGCCCCAAAGGCATAGAAAAAAACCCACAAAGCTGGGGCGGGGGAAAAGAAAGTGCAGCCTATTTTTGAAGAGCAGTTTTCCAAAATTTTTGCTCAAACAGGATCACTTTTGAACAGGCATAGCACTGCCTGTGGCTTCTGGCAAGCCCCAGCACAAGTAATATGTAATCACAACAAAAGTAGTTGTCTGGGGCTTTTTTCCTTCTCTTCAAGAAAGTACACAGAGACATCTTGTCCTGAAAAAAACGTAATCTAAAACAAAATAGAGAGGAGAAAAGGATCATTATTAACCTTTAACAGAAATACAAGCAACCCACAAAGTCATCCACTCGGTGGGGGACACACTGTTTACAGCAGAGCCAAGAAATAAACCTGAATGCTTGAACCATTCTACATCCACTGTCTCAAATTTAATTTTCATTTTAACCGAAGTTTTCACAAATGATGATGTGCACCCGAAACACCAGACTTGGATGTAGTTAGCAGCTTATAAAGTGCAAATGTAATCAACCAGCTGTTTCTCATTCTAAAGCACAAAGCCACAGAATCCAAGTTGGAAAGGTCCTTGGGAGGTTAGCAAGTCCAGCATCCTTCTCAAAGCTGGGTCAAACATTGAATTTAGATTGAATTGCTCAAGGCTTTGTGTTGAAAAGCCTAGAAAACCTCCAAGGACCTATGTCTTCAATATGAAATTTAAATGAAATATGCCAAGAAGAAAATATCCTGAAGAGATATCCTACCTTTTGAAGAAAGCAAGCACAATAATTCTGATCATAAATAATGCTATTTCATATTACCTCTTTAAAATACTTGACCAGGTTTAGGTGTGCAGCAAGTGAGGGCAAGCAGAGGCCAAAAAGGCAACACAGAACTTCAAATTATAAGTCAAACCCATCTTCAGGTCTTCTTTTCTTCAAATTCAAATTTAATATAATGACAAACTGTGTTTAAAATACAAAAACAACCACACATCCTCCAACAAAAAGGTTCAAACCAACGTGCTCTTTCATAGAGACACAGGCTCTGTTTAAGTGTGCACCTGAGTACCTCTTGGCCCATTATGCTCCAAAACCACTTCAGGGTACTCATAAAACAAAAGGTTTTCCAACCACTCTGTCTGGAAGCATCTGGAAAGGCAACTAGCCAAAATAATACCCAGGGTGCAGAGAACTGTAAGGAAATAACTATGAAAAAATAGTTTATTTAACTCAAAACACCTTAAGTCTACCTATGCTCATTTAATATATTCAAGATGATGTACTCTGTAATATTTTGTGAGAGAGTTTTTCTACTACAAGACCTGCATCGATAATCTTTCTTCCCTTCTATTAAAAAAGAAAAAAAGTATTTTAAGAAACTTCTTTTCCAAGAAGTACAGTCTTGAAATAACTCACTCTTAATGGTGGTAAACTGTAAATCTTAAAAGACACATTTATTTCTGACAACACTCTCTAGCAATCATTGTCATTTATGACTTTCAAAGAGCACATGATGTTTCCCATGTAAACATTATTTTTTTCCTCTGATTGGTTTCAATAAAGTAATTTTTCCAGGCAGAACATTTGATTTACCATACACTGAAAAGCAGAGTGTCTTAGACACATCTGGTTTGGATTTTTGAAGTGGCTTGTTGTTCATACACTTTCAGCTGTGTGGAATAAAATTGTGTTGATGAAGCAGTAAATATTTTTTTATTGTACACAATGAAAGATGGATTCTGATAACAGTCCACTCTTAATTACTGCAGGTACTCTGCCAAATATTTACTTGAAAAATCATCAACAAACCAAGCAAACAAAGCAGAATAGACACTTGCACAGTGACCCATGGGGTCCAAACACAGAACCCAGAATCCTGCTGCACATCAGACAGCCTTTTCAGTTATCATCTGCAGCAGGACCACCATCTTGCTTTTTTTTGCTCCTGTCAGACTAGCCTTTAGGCACCTGAAATTAAATCTATCCTTGATTTCCTTTGGACATACACTGGAAGGTGTGCTGACTAGCTATGGCCTCTGTTGAGGCCCCAGTTTACAGAGCTGCAAAATAGCTCTGCCAAATTCCTGGGTAAGAAATGCTTTGTAATTCAGTTAGAAGCAAAGCAACCAATGGTGCCACCTGCCCACAAACCTCACCCTCTCGCTCAAGAAAAAAAAAATAATCAGAAGATATGCAACCAGGTTATATGATAATAAATAGATGGATTGACAAAAACAAAAACCCAAAACAAAACAAACAAACCCCAAACAAAACCTCCGATTCTTAAATGCTTTTCAACGAACCAGAAAAGGAACATTTTCCTGCTTCTGCTTTTAACCAGCTGGCTTGCTATCTTCTCCAGACAATGCAGAAGCCCTGGTTTCCTTTTTTGTATCTCTCAGTTATCTGTCTCCACATTCTGCATCTCACAGAGATCAGAATCTCTCCCAGAGACTGTCCTCAGTGTTGGGCTTTCAAAGACTGCTGTTCATCAGTCCTGATTTCAATTGCTGACTCATCCGTATGTGCTAACCTCCAGGTGTCTAGAAATGACGCTTTGTTACATCGAGCAATTACTTTACTCAGTCTGGGAAAGCTTACAGTCCCATCTTTAATAAATCACACCTACAGACAGGTGACCTGCATGAACAGGACTGCTGATTTCACAGACCTAAAACAGACTTCAGCAAGAGCAGGCAAATGTTTCTGCATCCTCTGCTGGCATGGATTACAGAGACTGCCATCATCTCCAAAATCCACAGCAAAAGCCCCCCGAGTGTCCCCTCAAATTAAGGGCACAGTACTTGGAGAATTACCCACTGTCTGAACAACGTTCACATGGAAAGCTGCTGAACTGCATCTTTGAAACAGAGGGTATTATTTAGGAACTTAGGTCTGCACATGTTCATTTAAATGTTCTCATTTTAAAAATAAAATCACATGACATTCTATTCCAATGCATCTGTAGAGTCAGTGATTCATCTAATCAGTTTGCTCTTGTGAAGTCTGATTTACTGAGTCGCTCCAAGTACCTCTGAAATTGTTTTACTGAATTATTTCATGGCAGTCACATGAGGATGAGTTGAAAATTTTTCTTCTGTTCAAAGGTGGAGCTCCTGAAAGTGTCATTTGTGTTAGGCCATGACCTAACTTTCATTGATCCACCACCAACATTGAAATCTCAGCCCTGAAAGGTCTCTGGATTTGGGGAACAGTGTGCTAATATTGGCTTTCTGGGAAAGGGATGAAGAAAAATCTATATCAGTGTTACTATGAATAGCTATCTAGTTCCTGACCTAGCATTCTGCCTTTGCACAACCAATGTTCAGGGAAGTTTCTGAACAACAAAAATATAATTAAATTATATTAGTGTTCATATTGAGATTGCATTTACTGCTTTGATACTGTCCCCTCTTCATCAGTTTGCTGCCTGTGGATTTAGGCATTCAAGGTTTGCAGGTCTGCAGCACCTCCACCCAGACCATTCACAGGTTTGAAGACTCAGGGGAAGACTGGAACAGATTAAACTGTTCCAGGGCTGGGTCCAGCCTACAGACGATGCTTCTGCCTGCTCCCACTGCAGTGAGTTCTAAACTAATTAGTACATGATCTGCTGGCAACTACTCCTCTCAGAAGCACGAAGGTCTGGTCAGCTGAGTGTGAAACTGTTCCCAGTTCTCAAACTGTACCCAGCTCTCAGGTTTTTGTGGCCAGTGATGAGCTGCTGTGGTTGAGAGCAAGCTGTAAATGCAAAACTAGCTGAATTCATCCCTGTTCTCATCTGCCCTGAGAAGATGGCAGGACTGATTTCAATCAGCATTTTTAGGTGCAGGCTATTTACATGACATACCTACAATTTCTAATGACGACCCAGCATTTTTAGCATACAGCACTCTTCCCATCAAGGGTTTTAATGTAAGAAAGATTAAAAAGAGCAGGAACCATGCAAGGTTTGTGATTTATTCAAGACTCTAGAGCAAATCACAGTGCAAAGTGCAGTTATTTCATGTAACACCCAGCCAGTGAATTACTGGAGCTAAGATCCCACATTTCAGCATGATATCCATTCATGAATTACGTTCTTTATGTTTGCTTAGAAACAACAAGAGGAAAAAACCCACAACACTGGCGGGGGGTTGGGGGGGAGAAGTAAAATTGGCCATGGAAATATACTTCAAAGCCCAGCCTGTCCCAGTTTTCAAGGATATATATTCTGCAATACTGCTCTCATGATACAAAGGAGTTGTTTGCCTTAATGGTAAATTAATGTCAAGGCATATGACTGACTTGACACAACACATTTTATTCTAACTAGGGTTTAAATGGCAAGTAAATAGTAGGGCCTGTCCTTATTTTAATGGAACAATTACATAATGGAGATCTTTCAACTTCGCATTCCTCAACAATTATGGCTTCTTCCAGTAATAACAGAATTTTTATGCAACATATTTTCAAAATTCACTTTTCCGGAAATTAAATTACTCCTCATGAAATCTAACTGATACCAACCAACATCTAATGAAATGTCAGACAATTGTATCAGTCCATAATAGAAGTGCACGTCTGCAGGCAACTGATATTCAGTTCAAACTTGCTGGTTTAGCATATTATCCTAACAAAATGCTGTGTGTCAAAATCACTGATTTAACTTGTTTGGATTTTCTGCAAAGTAGATATTTTAGAATAATTTTTGTACTTAGTTGCACATTTGACCAATTCAGACAAACTATCAGTCTTCCTATGAAAGAAACACCTAAAAACATGCAAAAAACAACCTCCATGAGCCCTAGGCAGCAAAACCCAGATTAACATTTTTTGAAATCTACGTTGTCAATTGACATTTATGTCAACAGTTGGCAATAATGTCAACAGTTCCAGGTCGGTCACTATACAAAGGTAGGTTTTGGAAAGCACACAGGATACTGATATTTTCACTACTCAAAAGACTTTTTTTTTTCCCCTTTTGAAAAGCCTGAACCAGGTATTTGTTACTACGGCAGTGAATTTAGAAGTCAATTTCTCTCACTACACGTGACTGAAATTTCAAATTTTTTAGGATCCAAAACTTGGTCAAAAAACAGATTCAGGCATATCTTTTTAATGGTTAAGCACTTCATAATGATCCCTTCCTAGGAGCAACATACATGCCTGAAAACAAAGCAGAATTCCCTACCAGTAGGTACTTGGAAACAGCAAAGATCCCCGCAGCACCCTGGAGGGAAGGTTTCCAAAACACCAGTGTGTTGAGCTGAAAGCCTTCCAAGCTTCTTTTGAGCTTATTTAGACTGTTTTAGACCCATTTTCCAGGTGAGGTTAAATTTCAGCCAGGCAGACTTGCAGACCTGTATTGCCGACCCCAACACTCGCTACAGGCAGCCCTAGCAGCGGTCAGGAGCCGCAGCCAGCCCCGTGTCACTGCCCAGGGACCTGAGAGCCGCTGTCACCGCTCTCCAGGCAGCCTCAGCCCTCTCCAGTCCTCTGCACCAGGACACCTTCCTGCGCACCCATGGCCACAGAGCATCGCTGCTTCAGAACCCTGCAATACCCACCCTGGGCGCGTTCAGCGCCGCTTCTGAGCGCGCAGCACCGGGGCACTCTTGGCAAAACAAAGCATCATGGCACATAATGATAAACTCGGAACCTGGAAGTGAGAAGTCCCGTGAAATCCAGACATAATCCATATCCTTAAATGCCCCTTTAGGAACACAGACCAGGCACTGCGATAATTCTATACCACTTAGAAATATAAATATATGCACATGAGGACTCTCACTGACTTAATTCTGAGCCCTCATCTCAAGGTTTCTTCGCATGAATAAGACCCAAATCAATGTATAAGTCCATAAATAAATTCAGCAGAAATTGTAACTAAGATAGACATTGCATTAGTCAAGTAGCTTCATTAGGATCTAAGATTCACTGTTCACATCCCTTAATCAAAGTTACACATAAATCAGCTAGGAAAGTATCATTAAGGAAAAGCTGGCCTCTCTTTTGTCTTAAAAAGCTTTTTATACAAAAAGCAAATTTATAGAAGAAGAGTAATGGCTTCTTGATGTGTACTATCAAAACCAAAAATAAATAAACCAAGAAACTGCTTAAGAGTTATGTAAAAAAAAAATCAGACTGTACTATTCACATAAAAAAAGTTTAGTGGCTGGACATATATTTGGTAATACTTAACTAGTTGCTTAGGAAGAAGACAAGATAGAAGGTTAGTTAAAGAAATTACAAACCTATTTTTAAAGTAATGATTAATTTCTTTCCCAGAGTTTTCCCACTTGTAAAATCAAAACCTATTTTGATTTACTATTTACTACTTAGTTTTAAGCCAGTCTGTCCCCAAATTTTACTACTGCACTCAGCTACTCAGAATTTATTTGATCACTGTAAAATCTGCCTGTTTGCAAAACACTCATCTCCACGTTTTACAGCCTCCTTCTCCTCCACAGGACCTGCACCTCTCCACTCAGCATCTCCCTCGCTCAGAAGCACTAACTCCCCACAATTTCATGTCTGCTGTGCAGCTCAGTGTCCCTTGCTCTCCCCGTCAATGCTTTCAAGGAGATAAACTTGCAGGCACTGTCCTTTCCTGCTGAGAGCTGGTTCAAACAGACCATTTCTTGTCTTTTGTGACAAAAGCCTGGCCTCAGTGACCCACACACACCGACACCACTACTCAGCTCTGCTTGTTTGGGAGCGCAGCCAAACAGCTGAAGAGGCAGAAGGAAAAACCCACAAACCATCAGTGCGTGCAAAACACAGCAGCTATTTATTGCTCAGCAGCACAGGTCGTTCCAGCACCAGTGCAATTCTCCTGCACACAGGCCTTCACTCAAGTACCGACGCAGAGCCTGCCTCTTTCTTTCAGGGGACTTTCTAAACCCTGCAGAAAGTTCCCCGAGTTAGCAGAGCCATTGCCTCTCCAGCTCCTGGGCTCATTTCCCAGCACTCCCAGAACAATGGACAAGGATGCAATAGCAGGAGAAAGGTGACCTTTTCATGAGAAAGCTCACATGCAAATCCTGAATAGGTAAAAACAAAAGAATGATGATAGGGGTGGGAAAAAAAAAAAAGTCAAATTAATTCCTTTGACTTAGCTTCTCCACATAACCTACAGACAGGAAAGGAAACTGATGGTTTATAAAAGTAGAGTCTCACTGAACATATATGTAATCTGTGAAAATAAACTGATAGTTTTGTGGGCCAAACAGAGCTGCAGCTAATGCCATTAAAACACAGTTGTGACTGAATTTTGAGACCGTAGAATTAATGTTGGGAAGCCCAAACTCCTGCTTAAAAAGGGATGGCTTTGAACTTCAACAGGTCGCTCAGGAATTTGCTTGAGCACATCTCAAACTTTTAGGGAGCGACAACCCACAACCTCCTTGACATCCTGTTCCAATGCTTCGTTACCTTCAGAGTAAAGATATTTTCCTTCTATTCCATCATAGCCTCCCTGTTAACATTTCTGACCAGCGTATCTTGTTCTGCTGTTCACATCTGCCAGAGGTTATTCCATCACACACACAGAACTCCTTTGTCCTCATGGATTTTGGTCAGACTTCTGTTGGCCCATTCCTTCAGCCAGACTAGGTCCCAGTAAAGGACAGTGACAAAGGTTATTGCAAAGGATACAGAAAGTAGGATAAATATGATAGAGAGAAGGATCTATACAACTTCTCAATACTTTGGGGGTTGAGGCAGTTTTGTTGGGATTTTTTTCACCCCTCCCAACAGTTTGCAGTAAGATTTTTCCCTTACCTCATCCCAGCAATAATCTCTGGATACAGCATCTAAAATAAGCAAGTGTGGCACAGCTACCTTACAATAATACTGTTGCTAGTTAACTGAATTAAAAAAAAAAAAAAAAAGCTTTCAAAATTTATTCCTGTTTCATTTACTTTCCAGGAAATACCCAATAAAAACTTAGAAACACTTTCTAATAGATACTTTTTGACAATTAATGGGATACTCCATTTCACTTATTTTCCAATCTATTCTCTTCAGATGAGGTCTTTATTAAATATTTTTAGCAATTAGAAAATCCATCAGCAATCTATTTCTTCAAACTTCTAAGTGAAATAAATTCAAGTGCAAATGTGTCTTTAAATACTACTCAAAGTATTTTTTTCAGATGCTAGTGAGTATAATTATTTGCTTATATTTTCACTTTTATCCTATGTAGAGACTACACAATATTACTTTTGTACTATTTCTGGAGTATACAAATGAAACTGCATGGATGTGGGGGAAAAAAAACAAGGCTAGAGATGAGCAGTGCGTAGTGTGCTATGAACAGTCAGCTTGAAAAAGCTGCAGTCTGACTGCTCTTTTCAAAGACCTCCAGTTTCTCTGAGTTGTTCTGTGTTTACCTAGAAAGAACTCCTCCAAACCCAGAAAAATCTTCGCCTTTGAAGTTGCAGAGAGACCAAAAAGTATCATTTCATTTGCTTTTCATCCAAGCTACTGACATGAGAATTACAAGTAGGAGGAAAACTTTTCATTTTCATAGGAAACTAACACTGCCCTCAGATGTACTGTAAATATGCCACACTATGCTGCTCTGACCAAACTGCTTTTGTAATCAGCAGGATGAAGCCATGTGTTCTTGAACACCAGAAAGCATCACATGGGTCTTGAGGAGCAGGTTTGGCTGATGTGCCACACGTGGCAGAGTGACCAGCAAACCTGGGAGAACTGGGCTGGCAGGAGGTACCTGCTGGCTCTGTTCAGCTGCAACCACGACTTGTGGAAACCCCATCTCTAGAGACAGCTACTCACAAATGTGTCTGCCTGAATAATATCTAAAAGTATTATTTCTTCATAATTTTGGTCTCTTCCCATACCATTCTATGCACACAGGGATATTAAAAAAAAATAAAATAAGCTTCAAGTCAATGGAAATTTTATACACAGAATTTTGGTTTTTCTTCTTAGCATTACAAAATTAACAGATCAGATGTAATTTTGTTCTCAGCTGCAATGCTATACTTGTTTTTAATACATTCAGAAAACATTAAACTTGTAATGTTTGTCTCTATTTAACATTACTTACTCCATTTATTTTTTTCTAATGTAGTTCCCTGAATTTATTTCTTCCAGTTTTATAATTCATAGGTATATCTCCTCTGAACATTTAATAATAGCATAAATTCACATGCAGTAAGAAAATCTATTTTATAAAAAACTACATATGGTCTACTTAAAGGAACAATGATTTATTACTCAGTACTATAACTGGAGATAATTCAGAGGATATTTATTATTATGCATTTGCTGTGAGCGCTCTGGTAGCTCTGCAACAGCAGAGCCTGCATGATGCCAGTGGCTTGCTGAGTCCTGTTGGGAGGACTCACTGTGCTCCCTGGAATGGGTTTCCCTTTCTCCCTTCACACACATTGAACTTTCAGTAAAAGGAGTGATATAATAAGAACAAAGCACTCTGGAGAACATCAGAGAAGGATCTCTGAGACAGAGATAGCCACACTGCAACCGGAATGTCTTCAAGGAAAAATGAACAAAGCCAGTCTGTAGTTAAAAAGGAAGAGATATTCCTATCCTTCAGTAGCTGATCTTTAAGTATTAGACACAGTCATTTACTGCTGGATGAGATTTACAGGCTTGTACTATGCTGTTAGTTTTCTACTCATCTCCACTCTAACTGGAGCTACAGTCCTGGAGTAACCTCTAAGACAATAAAGCAACCTTTTAAAAAAGTGCAGTCCCTGCTGTCGACATACACATACACTAAGAACTTTTTCCTCAACAAGAAGTGGGAAGCAGAGACAGCTGCCCCCACTGCCAACCAAGAAGATACTGAATTACTGTTCCAAAATCACGACAGCAGCTAAAATATCTGCTGCTGAGCCTTCTGAAGTTATGCCACCTTCTTAAATGTTCCCCCGCCGTTCTGCTTGTCTTCCAGCAAACCCCAGCAATGTCAGCTGAAGAAGCACATAGAGCTCCACTCATCACTGAGAGTTTAAACTTCTGCCAATGACTGTAAGCACCCACCATACAGATCTCAAATCGTACAACAAATAAATAAATCAGAATCACATATTGACACTTTTAAATCCTAAAAATAGCAGAATAATGCATTCTAACCTTTGTTCTAGTCCCACTACAATAGTTCCATTGCTTTCATTTTGTTATTTCAGGATAACTATGAATAAAGTAGTTCCTTTTTTCACACTCTGCTTCACTTAATAAAAAAGGAAGGGCAGCCTTTTGTCTTGCCCAAGGTCTTGAACGTAGTTTCTGAAGAGACCTATGGCTCTGTCCAAATGCCTTTTTTCCTTTCATTTCTGTACATTTCGTCCTTAAAATATGACAATCACTGCACACATTAATTAAGACTCAGGCTATGGCAGGCACCAAAATTATTGTGAGGACAGGAAAAGTGTAATCATACAATTTAGAACATGTCAAGCCATACACTGATGTATTTCACTTAGTAACACCCAGAGAGGGAAAAAAAATATGTATATAGCTCTGAAACATCTGCTTAGCAAAGTCACTGCCTCCTGTAAGCCCCTCTGGACTGCTGTGGAGATGAACATATTGCAATATGGTGGTCACTAACATTACAGGAGCTATTAAGAAATGTGTATCAGCCTTCCTGCTTTCATGATGAGAACATTCATAAGTCTCCTGTGAAACTCTTCTGGCGTCTTTCTAATCTTCATAAATACAGTGAGAGCTGTACCTGAATCTACTGTTGGTTGCAGACATGGGTACCATGTTTAGAAAAACAGGGGATGTACATGAACTGTTTCTCTTGTAGCTTATTATCTTAAATCAGACAAAAATCAGCCTTCCACAATGAAACACACAAGATACAGCCTTCATTTTTACATGACAGAAATCTTCAATCTATTGTTGTTGTTGTAATAAGAAAAAAAAAAAATCTATGTTGATGTACTACAGACAACAGGATTACACCTCTTTCTGAAAATGTCAGTGTTGTTAAAAGCTGATATGCCTAAAAGGGCTGAAGAGTTTCCTGTTTACCCACCAAAATCTACACCACAAGAACTATAGCTGGCACTCAAGATAGTACCTCTGCTTCAAGAAGGCATTTATACACACAATATAAGCAATGAGGATAAGGTTCTGAGGGAATAGATTGCACACAGGTCACTGAACACTACTGTAATACAGCACAGCAGCTGAACTCTGCCTTACACCTGCTGTGCACTCCAATCCCTGCAAGTATCCCAGGTAAAATTTAAATAGGCAAACTTAAATTGTAAAATCATTGTCCCAACCCCTTCAGGGATTCTACTAACTTTCAAAACTTCTCAATGCCACAGTTTTTGGAAAAAAATACATCCTGTTAATGTATTTCTCATATTTCCTTCATGAAATTCTAACCCTTTTTGTTCCATTCTAACATTCTCTCACATATATCCATCATGCAGGGCGGGGTATGTATAAATCTGCACACTTTCAAATGCGCTGGGAAGAATTAATGGCCAGTGTCTATCTGAATATATCCACGGCTTTCAGTACAGAGTCCCAAACCCTCATCCTAGAGAAACTGAGGTGTTACGGTCTGGACAAGTGGTCCTTGTGGTGGGTGGGAACCGACCAAGCGTGCCAGTGTGGTGGGAAATTGCTCCTTCTCAAAGCGGGGTGCCCAGGGACTGACATTGAGACCTATTTAATGTTTTCATCATCCATGATGGTCTTCCAACTTCTTCCTGACAGACTGGTGTTTGATGCAGAGCCTGAAGGTACCAAATTTAATTTTACTTCCTAAAATATCTAGAAATACATTGCATATTGCTTCTTTCCTTTTCAAGGAAGACAAGATTTGCCTTGGTTAGTTTCAGATGCTTCCACTGGTTTGTAATCAATATAAATTACCACATTACTAATTCATTACAACTGCAGTTCTGGGACAGGCATCCATGTTTCAAGACGCTGGAAGTGTGTTATCGAAAGATCTAAAAAGTTTTCTTCTCAAACTGTTCTGCCCTTGGCAAAGGAAGAACTGATGAATGTACATTCCCCACACAGACTTTGCAACTGCCCATTCCAAGCTACTGACCTTTACTACACATTCGATGAGATCACCATATGCCAATCTACTACACATCTCAAATAAACAAGATGCAAGGGGTTAATTAACATTAAATATATGATATTAAGCAACAGAACGCATGTCAGAATCCATATAAATACTTAATCTGAAGAATTACTTAGAAAGTACATTTCTGTGGTAGTAAATAATTAATCCTCTCTGATCAATACCGAAATGACAGTAATTAGAGAAAATAAGACAGCACTGAAACCATTAAGACACTTTTTTGAAGCTGGAACGTTTTTGATGCAGTTATGTTCTTTGTTCACTGTAAACTTATTCCAACAGGGACAGAAATCTCATATTTTGGAGTGTTAAAACAGTCCAATGTTTATCTTAAGCAACACTTCCAGAACTTGTGCAAACTGAACAAAATTGCAGTAAATTTCCCACAATTTATGCAGCCCCTTACATCCTAGGGTAGCATTCTCCATTACTATAACTCATCACAGCTTAAAATATTTGTGCTTTTGCCAACGTGTCACAAAATGCATATTTTTCTTTTTATTCCTTAAAACTGTACAGCAATCTGTTTAGCTGGGGCCTTGATTATAATTTCTACTTGCAACAAATAAGATGCACATAAGCAAACTATTTCAGCCTAAATGAAAACAAAACCAAAAAATGTTACCATTGAAATGGCATTTATCAGCTGTCAGACTGATGTGCAAAACTGAGTTAGTATTTGAAATACCAGTCTGTGCAAATAAAGAAGTGTTCTGATCTCCTCACCATGGATTTTTCTGTAAATACCAATTTACATGCTGAAACTACGTGGCAACAAAAGATGCAGTTAAGCTTTTCTCTTTAAGTTTGCATAAACATGCCAGCAAACTAAATATAAATCTAAGCCTGTTAGTACAAGTATAGGCTTTAAAAACAAAACAAATCCTTTAAATTCTCCCTGAATGTATTTGTGCATGTAAAGAATGATTTCATCTTAGTCCAGTGGAGTTTAAGAGCTTTCAAACTGCAGCTAAGTTTCAGCATATACCAACAGAAAAAGAACTTAAGATATGAAGGCTGGGCAAGCAACAGGACAGTAGAGGAGTCAGTGTATAGAGAAACCAATGTAATAGTATTAAAAGGTAAAGCATTTAAAAAAAAAAAAATCTCAGAACATTTTAGTCCGTTTTGAGATCTCATCCTTGTGGTCCCATTGTGGGAGTTTCTGTTATCTAGCTACAAAATGAAGTGCTTACAATCCCACAAAAACTTTTATTTGGACTTAAAATTCCTTTGGTGTATAAAGCAAACAAAAGGCAGCATGTTGTGCACATCCTACATACCAAGGCAGTTTGAGATCCACTATTACATTTATGTTTGAAATTTAGGAGCTAGTCCAGAATATCCTGACACCTGAGGCTACTGAGACAGCCAGTGATTAAACACATTTTTAAGGGGAAAACCAGACACATTCAGATGACATTATAGAATACATTTAGAGGCAAGAAAACAATAAATGTATTACATAGTGTTATTTAAAAAGAAAGGTTTATTCTCACTAATTGCTGTATGTTAACAGAAGTCATACATGATTTTTACAGGATAGTCTTTGGAATTGCCTTTCTCAACAGCCACACCAAAATAATTCTGAAACAATAAAGAATCTGAATTTGAACCGCTATGTTACAGTCACATGATGTAATCTGCACATTTTTCCAAGTGGAAAATAAATACAAGATGATAATCAATTACAAAACAACTTAAGCCAAAGATTGCACTGCTCTTTGCGTGGAACACCATAGGAAGAGACCACGAAACTGCATGCTTTTACTACCCCTACTGTATCTGCCATCACAGCTCTTATGGAGGTGCAATATTAACACAGTGCAAAGAGCAATGAAAATATTTGCAGAGTAACCAGCGCCAGAGATGTCAATGATAAAGAATTTAAGTGCAGACTGTTCTGAAAAATATGAATAAACAAATAGAAAGACTGGCTTAAAGAGGAATGGAGAAAAAAATGGGCAGATAACATGCATGTCTGAATGGCAGCTCTCTGCAGGTACAGGGCTTCCTTCAGCCAATCTCCAAAAATAGGGTTTGGGATCCCATTGCTTCACTAGCACAACATGTGATATTGAATTCATCCAGCAACACCTGAGATAAATAGCACGATGGAAAGGCTGCAGCACAAAAAATGAAACACCTCATATGGAAGTATTTTCTTCTGTCAAAAACCAACATATCATCCAAGGTTTCATAATGGAAATCTCCCTCCAAAAAACCCCCTCCAGCCTTACTACCCTGCACAGATACAATGCTTATATTCCCCTGAAGTACTGCAGTGCTATCTACCTTTCCAGCATAGAGACATGGCCACTTTTACACTATGCACCACTACAAGGCCATCTCCTCCCAAAGACTGGAAAACTCTCTTTTTTCTTTATTTTTTTTTTAACAAATTTATGCAATGGAAAAATGAATGGTTACAAACACAGTTTAAGTATATTAAAGCACAGTAAGCACAACCAAGAATCCCTTCCTTTCCAGCACTGGCTTTCTTCATGCAGATTTCCCCCCTCCTCTGGCAGTACAAGGGAATCTATGTGGGTTTTGCTGCTACTATTCAATTGAAAGTCTATCAATGCGAGTTATTTAAGTTGCTAATTAATTACTACTCTGCGCATGCTGTATTCTTTGTTTCCAGTACTGTTCTGCAGCTCTGCTTATTCCTTGACCCCATGCATCTACAATTACTGTTAATTTGAGGTAGGACATGAAAAAGTGTGGCTGCCCTGCTGGGCAGTTTTTCCTGTTTACTTTTGCTGTGGTTGCTGCAGGGGTTTGGAGCTCTCACCCCTCTGGCTCTGAAGTTCTGAGACAGCAGAGCTGGAGCAGCAGAAAAGGCAAACGAGAGGCAGCGGCACAGGGACTTCAACACAGTCACATTTCGCCTGTTGTGACCCCGCAGAAAGAGCAGCACGGTGCAGGTGACAAATGAGAGGAGTCTGTGCTGCCAGCGTAATCCAAGACATATCTGTTAAAAACAGAAAACCCAGCAGGAGTGGTGTTGTCTGTGAGATATGGCTCCTCCAGGAAAAGGTCAATACTGATGAGGATGGAGATACAGGGGCAGCACAATACAGGGAGATATCTGGCTCCACGCTATCAGCACTGACAATCTGACAGGGGCCAGTGAGGGGTGCCTTTATCAAAAGCAGATAGATTGATTCAAAATCACTTGCAAAATGAAGAATTTTTTCAAGCTAACAATGTTATTCTCATCTCTGAAGCCACTCCTAGGACACTGATGCTTTTACTGTGCTGCTGAACTAAAAGCAATTCAAAAGGCTCTTAATCTTCTAATTCCAGTAACATGTTTAAATACAAATATTAAAAAAATCTAGGTCAAAAAGAAGTGCTAGACTATGTTAAAATAAAAGCTTTCCTAGGTGAATAGCGAAGGGAAAATGCCAAAAAGGGTTGAAATACACAAACCTGGATCTCAGGGCAAGGTTCAAAAATTTGATTAGAACAATCTCAGTACGGGTAGGAAGTATATACCTTCATCCTGGTCAAGTGATTATTTTTGTATTTTCAAGTACATACTAACAACAACAAAAAAACCCCAGCAATCTACTAATATTACTAAATTGCATATCTCCCCAAACGTTGTTCCAGCAATGTAAACCATAATTAGGAATATATATTTCCTTCTCTTCTGTGGGCTTGCCCACAGTACTGTAGTGTATTCACAGGTAAGTGTAAGCTGAAAGGATTTCAGTCAGACATTCATAATAAGACCTGGAAAGAAGCAGCAGAGGACAATAAATGCACTTTCCCCCCAAGAAATTCAACAACATTCACATTATTTTGATAAATGTTTGTCTAGATTTTTTTCTTTTTCAGACAGACATTATTGTGATGTTATCACTGAAGTTCTAGGCTCCCACAGAGCTGCTGCCCAGCTTGTTTCTCTCCAATCTCTATCTGAAGACTGACACACAACTTTACATTTGTCCCTGGTTGAACTGCACTTCATTTCTCTCCAACCGTTTCTCTAAGGTGTCTGTACCCTTTTGAATTTCAGTTCCGTCTTCTACAGCACACCATCCAGCCCTGCCATTGGATGTAACAAATAATATTGGAGCCTGGTTAGATCTATAATTTTAGTACTACTTTAATTTTGATAACAGATTAAAAACTATGCTACAGTGTTTTTCCAATCAGTCTCATACCCACCTGTAAGTCATTTCACTTATATCACATTGACTACTTTGGTTCCTAGGACTAGAACACCCTCTTCAAACAGAAGTAGGAATAAAAATAGGAAAAATATTTAATTGCTTTGACACAGTATCATCAGATGGATCTCTTCAGAAAAAAACTGCTGTGTGAAAGGAAACCAGGATGACAAATGTCAGGTAATTAATGCTCCTTTGACTACTTATCCTAGCACTTTGATCTGTATGCATTTGTTTTCTGTGCCACAAAAACAGTAACCTCTGTCTTGAATTTAAAATATAGTAGGTAAAAAATAAGTCTTTTTCCAGAAGAATCTTCTTTCCTATACTGAAGGTAAGCACATACGAAGAGTGACAAGAATAGTGAGGTCAGGTTTTGAAATATCTTTGACTTCTCCTTCATCTGTGTCCATGTTTTGTATTTTACACTTAGTCTACTGCTTTGTTTTTTCAAGGTATGAAATTCTCATGTAAGCGCTTGTGACTGAGAGGTGGAGCTTCCAGTTCCGCAGGAGTACCCACTCATAACTGAGCCGGGTAAAGTTGGAGAGCATCACTGCAAACACTTGCTCAGGGCAACAGCAGAAACTGCAGAGGAATGATGCTGTCAGTAATTCAAGGGTACGGGTGATGTTTCTGCCTCCCTGAACTGAAGGAAGAGCTGCACACAGCTCCCGTGTGCCAAACGAGCTACAAACAGGGACTTGTGCTGTTAAACAGTCAACAGGACCTTCTGCTTCTTCAAGTCTGTTCCCCTGACCCTCCAAGTCTCATCCTCAATCTTGCACCTTCTCCTCCCCTCGGGTGGGAATTTCTGAGACCAACTGGAAATCTCACTGACAGAGGAAATGTGCTTTTTCCCACATCAAAAGGACTTTGCTGCTGTGCCTGCATGGCTGTCTCAAATGACACAGATACCACGTTCATTCTCATTAGTGTGTCACTCCACATGTTCCTCTGATAAAGGGAAGGAAAAGCTATGTGGTTTCCCTGAAAAAAATAACCTGTTTCTTCCCTACAACAGTGCTATGCTTTTTTTCCTTATGAACCCATTTTATCAGCTATTTCTACTGAATTTCTTTGCAATGGTGTTCTGAGCTGTGCAGATACTCCATTTGTCTCTGCATCAACTGCAAATTGAGGGAAAATTTGCCCACATTTAAAAAAAAAAAATTAAAACTAAATGCAGGCAAGTATTTTAACCTGCAGTATATAAATCTTATTTTTCTAGTGCTTGCTCTGTTCATAATTTTTTTAAAAAGAAAGTAGAGAGACTCTTAGCTACATAATCTCGTGTATCACTCAGAAGGCAGCACTTCTATACAGAACAGCAGATTTGTCCTTTAATGATAGGACATTATACCCATACATTCTTTATACCCACAAATGACATCAGAAGACCAGAGACATGATTTTGCCACAAATATTCCATTTGTCCTTGAGCTAGATTTTAAACCTGTCTCTATGTCACCTCTACCAGAAGGGTTAACAGGGAAAGTAAAATTGAAAGCCAGTGGCTCAGAAGCAAGAACTAAAATACCCCAACATACAAGTTAACAAAATCAAACTAAATAATCATTTATTGCTGCTGAAATATGCCCACGGTCAAGATCAAAAAGAATTTGGAAAACAGAAAACTTATCCAATTCTCTAAGCTTCAGGCTTAGAATGAATCTGTAACTTGGAGAATGCGTTATGCAGTGCTTGCTTGCATCAAGTGAGAATTTGACACCTTATCTGCAGCCTTATTATTTTAACATTATATTCTATAAAGTGAATTAAAAGAAATTACTCTGCAGATCTCTCTGTAAGTCAGCTTTTTTTCCCACTCTGTCCACTCTGAGAAGTGTCAAAACTCTTAAAGATAATGAGAAAACTTGATATTCAAGGGAAAAAAAACCAACCAACCAAAAAAAACTCCTACAAGTCCCTAAGCATTTCAATTCAATGGTAACTTTTTGCTTTTTTTAAATACAGAATACTCAAACTTCTCATAAATGTTGAAACACAACCTTTTAAAGCTTTTTAAAAAGTGTTCTCCATTGTCCTTCCTTCCCCATCAAAACCCAGTATAATTTATTGAAACATTAAGGCTCTAGAGGAATGGCTTTTTCTGAGCATAACAGGAGTACAATTTGCAACCAGCTCTAACAAAAGACAGTAATCTCTTCCCTCCTGTTGTCACTGTAACAGCAACAAAGCAAAACATGGCTTTTGTAACCAGACAGCAAATACAGCTTGTCAAAAATCTACTCATCTCTCTTCCTTTCAAAGAAGCATCAGCCACACAAATCATCTGTTATACAAAAATTAAATGCTTGTTTGGCCATAAAAACGCTCTATTCAACACATCAAGTGTGCTGTTAGGTTACTACTGCTTCTGTTTTATTACACTTATCACTATTTGTCACGTGAATTCACTCACCTGAATTTGACACCAACAGACAACCCGAGCTCAGCACTCGGTTCAGTGACAGCTGATAATTAATGGTGCTGCTTGCTTACAAGTTCAAGAATATGTATCCAGCAATTGCCACACAAGTGACATAAATACATTATCTTTAGATAAACATTTGCAGCAGAAAGCGTAGGGCTCAATTAAGACAACCAAATTAGCATCTAAAATTCACTGTGCAACTCACATTCTATGAAGGTGTAAATTCTTTGGAAAGTCAGGAAATGAGTGTAACATCGAGCACCTGGCAAGCCATGAGGGACAACACCGAGAGTGCTTCATCTCCACAAACTGTCTGAGCAGCCTTCAAATCTCACTTCGTGTCAAAACAGAGAAAGAAGATGAAATCAGACAGGTCTTTATAGAACACCAAAATTACAGACTAATATAGAACAGCATCAGTCCTAGTGAGGGATCTGGGAGGAATATTTGAGTTCCCTATTGCAGGCACCTCGAATATCAAACATTAAATCTTTCAGGCTATATGATTTATTACTTCAAACCAGGCAGACCCATGGAGAGGAACAGACTTCCTGTTTTCTCATTATCTATAAATTTCCTCACCACTGTAGAGGAGCCGTCAGACAAAAAGTCTATTACATTGTTGAACAAAAATGTGAAGGGTTAGGTAAGAACTGTAGATAACTTAAACCTAACTTCATTATTTCAAGCATCTCATCAAGTAAACCAAACCAGATACCAATTTCATGAGTGATAAAAAAGTAGAGAAGGAAGTCTCACCAATGCCAACAAATAATGTATTGCAAATATTGAGGAGAAAAAAAAAATTAAATCCCCCTGCAAAAAAAGAAACTGAACTCAGAGAAAATGGACAAAATTACAAAACTGAAGGATACGATGAAAAGGAAACATTAACAGCTGGAGACAAAGAAAAGATGTCTGTGACCATGTCAGTAATGAGCTCAAACAAGGCTAAACCACACCTGAGGTGTATCCAAAGGCAGCTTTTGCCTTCAGAGGCAGACAGAAACCTCTCTGTGTGGTTCTTGGTGCTGTGGCAGTGCTAACAAATATATGGAAAACTGAAGAAACAAAGATTGTGAGAAGATAATATTTGGGGGTTTTTTGTTTGTTTTATAAACCAGCTTTTCAGCTGGTACTCAGCTCTCTTCTGGTCAAGACTTAACTGTGTCTAACTGGAAAGAAATGGTAAAGTGCTTTACCTATGATGGCATTTATGAGTTTTTCAGCACAGGATTAGCAGCAACAAAACCAAGAGCTAGGAACAGAAATAAAGGTGGCTAAATAGCCTATGCCCAAGCAAATACTGACATCAACCACTGTGCAGCGTTCTGGTAAAGGGGTCCAATAACTGATAAATTTGCATTTAGAAAGAAATAAATGCTTGTGTGGTTTAAAAAAGAATTTTGAAGTAATATGGACTTCTTTGGCCTAATTCCTAATCTTTTGCCTAAGGAATATTCTCCTTTGAATATTATGTATCTATAGCACGGGGACATTCAATTTTTCCTCCACAAGTCTCAAACATTTACTTGGCAGTAAATAAAGTTATTTCAGCTCATATTATTCAGCTCCATGTCCTATTGCAATTGATGAAATTCACTATCACAATATAAACCCCTTTCTCAGCTATTCATGACTACACAGCACTGGAGCAAAGTAGAAAGATCATGATAAATCATCACTGCTATCACAACAGACAACAAAGAACTCTATACAAGTTGTTTAAAGACACAAAAAAAAAATCTGAAAACAAAATTAAAATATCCCATTATAACCATTCCTATGGTATTCCATCTAACAGAAAACAGTATCCATGGCCAGATTCTACCAGTTACTATAATAGTTTAAAATACACAAACTCAAAAAAAAAAATGGTACAAAGAAATGGAAGCATAATTATAACCTCATAAATTGTTTTAAAAATTTGTCTGACTCCATCCTTCACAGCAAAGAATAACACTGCAGCAGATGCAGCAGCCTATAGCACCATCGCAATCCACAGCCCACGCCACACCGCACTAATGATTTTAATGGGAGCTATACTCAGATTCTCATATATGAAGTACACAAAGAGAGTTCATTTAACTGTCTAAATACAGACTTAAACCACATGCATCTGTTTGAGTTCAGTGTTTTGCTATGTGAAGTGACAGTTTTCTCCTGATCCTACTGTTCATTATCTTCAAAAACGATGAAAATTTTATTTATTCATAATTTTTTTTCCCTCAGTTTGGTGATTATTTTAAATCTTGTTACTTCTATTTTTTTTTTCTTTTTGCACCTTCCTGCTTTCTTTCTCAAACACAAGCTGAATAAGGCATCTATCACAGGATTTTGGACTTGAGCCAAACTGACATCTCAGTATTTATACTAAAATCACGGAAAATTTCCACATCATTCAAATTAATATTTCACAGACAAACTGGATGACTTGGCAGTTCTTACTGCTACAACTTTAGCTCCATATCACAGTGAAAACCAAGATACTGAATGGCAATTGTCAATTATTAATTCTTTGTACTTGATAAAATTTACATTAGCCTTTTCTGCCCATATCAGCCAGTCATCACTGGATTACATGTAATATTGTTTAAGAAACTTCTTTAGAACATACATACAGAAATAAAATTACCACAGAAGTGTGACCCTAGAGCTCACAAAACAGGGGTGTTGGCCATTTTCCCAAAGAAGTGTCTACCCACTGCAAAGATTTACATTAGCAGTACAAATTAACATTCCTCTTCTGTGTCTGAGCTCTGACCAGCACCTTCAGGGTTTCGTTCCAAATGCTCCCAGCTGGATAACCTGTTTTAGATCCTGTCTCAGTGTGTTTGACCCAGGACACAGCTGTTTGTAGTCCTGCTCTGCAGCCAAGGTGTGTGTCCTGTGTTGATGCTCAAGAACTCACCTGAAAATGCTTTCCTGGAAGACTGTAGCACAGTTTTAGCAGTTCCCTGCATTTCTTCTGGTTTTTTCCCCCTCCCCCTCCACTTCTGCCTTTTGAATCTCACTTTTATTCTTGCATACACTTTAATTAAACTCACTGAGCTTTTGAAGCTTTCTATTAAATAAAGGCATATCTTGCACACCAGGTGGGCAATTACAAGCACTCACCGCTCTGGGCTGCTGGTGAATTTTTCAAATTAACTCACCTAGCTCTTAGAAGAGTAGAAACACATCATTAGACAACATTCACATTCAAAGGAGGCATTAGGAAAAGTGAGACAACTGCGTTTCACTTATTTTTAAGATGTAAACAAAACTGATGATACAGCTACTTACAAGGGGACACGGAGACGAGGCAAACACCAGTGGGATATGTGGAAGAAGTTCTCAGGACTGCAGGATTTTGACTGTTATATTTAAAGACTTACTGCTTTCCTGTTTCTTGCCAGAATTTTTTGGCAACTCTATGAGAGAGTCAAATACCACTATCAAAACGGAGTAACTCAAATGAAATCACTTTTTTGAGGTAGCTATTTTTATTTACATGCTGCATATTATGAGACATTTATCTACTGTTGCATAGGTAATAAATCAGGAATAAACCAACCAAATAATAACAAGCACTGTGTATCAGTCATTCACTGGATCAACATGACAGGCAGAAAATCTGCTTGAATGGAATTCACTAAACAACATTAAGCTCCAAGCTGCTTATTTACAGTTTGTCCAAGGAAAAGAAACAAAGGATTTGCAGCATTTTTCCTTAAATGTCTTATTAAGCCCAGTATAAATTTATTGATACTGAGCATTGACCAATACACAAGTGATATAAATTCCGGAAGAGAGACAAAATTCATGGCAATTCATACAAGCAGTCATTAAATCTGTTTCTTTACCCCGCTAGACTGATCAGACCGTGCAATAAGACTGTTAGAAACCAAGGGCAGAAGTCCAGAGCCATGGAAACCAACATCACATAAGCTCCCCAAAAATGCCAGAAAGTGGTAAAAGTTGACCATGATAGAAACACATTGCATCTCCTGAGACCTAAAATCCTGCAAAGATGTACATTTCTGCTGAGACTAGACAGAACACAGAAATCTCAGTGAAACAACTGGCTGCTCTGAATGACAACTTTCAAACTGAAATGAATGCACAACTTTCAAGGATGCATGGAATGTAAGGATATTTTTAAAAAAGGGCAATTCAGCCAAAGAAAAGATGGGAAAGTAATAAATGAACCCACCCAGCTGTACAGAACTCAAGAAGCAGAAGAGGGCCAAGATGATAAAGCAGCAATGGAGCTGTTCCCCATCTGCGCCTCTGGAGATTTGCTCAGCCTTGTTACTGGGTGAACCCACAAACTGGCAAGAGAACCAAATAAACGTGTGCAAACCAGAGTCCACTCAGACCATCCAAAGACCTCTACCTGGAAACAGCTTCTCAAATGGCATGGCAGAACTTTCTGGCTTCCCTTCCTGTTGCCTTCAGAGATGGCATCATCAATAAAATATGATGATCAACACGGATTGCAACAGCAAAATTGGCTTTTAATGGCAATCAACCTGAGTTATAACTGGCTGCTCTAAATTAAGCACAGTGACACAGTACAGCTCCAGTTTCTCTCCACACCCCGACTTTTATTAGCAATGTTATGTTCTCTAAGGGGAGAGTAGTCCTTCTCAAGCTACTGGTGTTATTTTAAATACCTCTCACACTGTGAACAGATTTACTTACCAATACTCTCAAAGCAGTTCTCTAAATCTCAGATCACTAAATTAAGCAGTCATTCAAGCAGCTTATCTCATTAATCATGAGGAGGCAAAGATCTTATGATTTACAGTCAAAACCAAAACTAATTTTCTCTCAAAGGCCAAAACAATTCACTTGAACATTCTTAAAGGAAGCATAAGAATGACACAGTTCATAATAGCCTCAGTCAAACTTGGTGGGTTCAAATGATTGCATTTGGCTCATGTGACTGCATTTTTTTTTTTTATTTTTCAACTTCTCCTTAATTGGAAAATTAAGGAATAAGTCTTATCAAAGCATAGATTTGTGGTGTGTTTTGTGATTCTCCTGATTGAACAGAATACACCTCTCCCCTGCCCATTTCCCACACCTTACTTTGTTTTTTCCTTGAAAAAGGCTTCCATTCATGCAAAAAAGTCACCAAAACCCCCCAAAATTTATAGAAAATCTGGTTGAGCTTATTTTTGCCTATTTAGCCTATGAAGGCAACATCACGAATGGCCAAGAAGATAAATTCTAAAAGACTGAGATTTATACTAGTGCCATATGTAATCTCCCTGTTACATCATCTTTTCAGCTACATCACTTCATTTTGAATGTTTATCACAAACCTTTCTAATCCATGTCTTTACATATGGTCTCATTGAGTTTCCTAGACACTGAATTTATGGTTAAAAAAAAAAAAAATGGACCTCTGAAGTAGCTATTTGCTTTGTCAAGCAATATGAAACTACAGTCCCACTGTTATTGACAGTATAACAGGTTCTCTATGAATCTTCTACATGGAACTCTTATGGAATCTGGTGTAAATATAAGTTCCAGAAATTTGTGAGAAGTTCAAAACTGCATCTACAAATAATTCCACACCTACTAATAATTTCCTGGCAGACACCTCCCCAGAATTAAATACTAAAAATTATGTGACCTGTTTAGGACATGTTAAAGATCTGTAAACCTTCTAGATCACTGAATTCTCTCAAGAGAAATATGATGATACTCAAAACACCTTCTAGATGACCTTCAACATCTATCATGTGATCTGGATTACTTTCAATACCAATCCTGATACATTTCAAAGGAAGTTACCTTGCCTTTGCTGCATACCCTCATCTGAGCAAAATTAAAAAAAAAAACAACAACAACCTAATGTAATATTTATAAGGTAATAAACATAAAGAATCTCATAAGAATGCGTTAACTGGGATATAGATGATCTATAATCCCCTAAAACTTTATTATACGCTATATCACATGTGATTTACAGCACGCATTTCTATAGTAAAATGCATTTTTTCTTAAGATTTGTCACTTTGAAAGCCTACATAGAAATGGCAACACCAATTAATATTTTATAACATTATGCATAACAATAATAAAAGTCCTCTAAACTAACATACAGAAAAATCAAAATTTCAAATTACTTTTCAAGAGGGAGTTTAACAAGTTAGGAGTCACAAGATTTTTGTGAAATAGGCACATTCATAAAACGTGCACATTCACAGAATGTGTTTTTAAACCACGGGCAAACCAGCCATGGTTTGCTGTCACAACTGGTTCATTTCCCCCTTCAGCCCAGCACCGGCAGCTTGTGCCACATTTCAGATCAGGCCTTTTGTCAGCCAACTGCCCTATACGCTTTGCTGAACCTTTTAATTCCCAGACTCGGTGACTTCAAAGTAATATAAACGGCTCCCTCAGGAACTTTTGGAGGCTGCACTGATACGGGCTGAATCTCCCCAAAGGGACAAAGGGTGATGGGTCACCTCAGCACAAATCCAGACATCACCGAAGTGGCCTCAAAGGAAGGGGGAGGCAGCACTCCTGATGGTCTCCAATCGCAGCTGGGCTTGGGATTTCTGAATTCCTGCCATGACAGGTAAACAGAGATTTATTCTTGTGTGTGTACCTGTGGAGACACACACATAGACACCAAATCTCTTGTGTTAGCAGAAGGGTGGCATTTCAACAGTGTTTCTTACTATATTTAGAGTGTGAAATGTTGTTGATTCACAAAAGAAGCAAAGAATTCATGGATCATGCCAAATGCATTGGGTTTTTTAACCAGCTCTAGTGAGAGCCTAAAGTCAAACCGAATTATTTCCTGCTTGATTTTCTAAAATTTTTGTTCAGCATATACATTAGTGCTGCATTCTTCATTTCAATTCTAATCCCTTTTTGCTCTACTTCACAAGTATATGCAAAAATATTTTTAGCTTTGTTTTCCCAATGATTGTAGCCACTGATTCCAAAGAAGGATGAAATCACTGAACTTTGTTAGGTATACTTATATTTTATGTGAAAAAACTTCTGGGAAATACTTTTCCTCGTGACTTATTTCATACATTCCAAGACTTATAATTTGCAACTATTAGCCATTATATCTAAACACAACAAATTAAAGAGTGCCTTGACCTATCGTACAGTGACCACAGAAAAATGTTTAGGTGACATATCTTGAGTAAAGAACCCCCAACCAACACACTTTAAGGGACAAAAAAAAGCATAAAAACATACAGCCTTTTGAAATTACAAGCTCTCTTCAGTGGAACTTAATTCTCGAAGTCTCACTTGTGTAATGACATCAAGGGTAGAACCTACTCCCATTGCAAGACAGAATGGAGAGGTCACTTAGTCTCGAAGGCACCTTTGTACAAAGATTTGAAGCTTTATACATCAGGAATTTTATAATTCTGGAAATAAGGGTTATATTTGGTTGTCACTAAATAAAGCAAAATCACTGCTGAAATGAGTTCTTATGGGGATATTACAAAGAGCAAATCACCCCTGAAAATTTCCTCCAGCTCTTATTCTTAATAGATTTTGAAAGAGACTCAAAACAAGCGTATCTAAAAAGAAGTCAAACATTACCTGGAAGCAGCTTAGAGGTTTCTCACAGAGAACATACAAAAGGCCAAGAAAACCCTTTGCCTCATGTTTACTGCAGAATTTAGACTTCAAGTACTTATGCTGCTTTTATGAAGCATGTAACATGAAACTTTCATCTAGCTATAGTCTTTAGGCTACACATCATGGCGAGATTAAAAGAAAGGTGCTCTGGATGAAAATGGATTGCTTTTGCTGGCAGCCATATTTATTATGTCATTCATTATAGTGAATGAAAGCTAGAACATATTGACATTTCTGGCAGAAAGCTTTAAAAAAAAAAAGCTGAAGAAAATGGAGACTTTTCACTCTATTAGCTGAGGACAGCACAGAGAGAAGCAAGAAATCTTTACTAAAGAGCAACATAATGAAGCAATTTTAAGGTATTAACTTTGCACCAGAAAAATATCCCTTGCTGTGCAAGAAATCCAAGGTGGGTTTGTTCCTTCTCTCACTTGAGAAGATAAACAAGATCCTGGAAATTAAAGAAGCAAAATCAAATTATGACACTATGAGAAGGAGTTCTGTCCACTTGTTCCTAACTAAGTAGGAGCAAATAACTGTATCTGAACCTGCCAGGAAACAGGATTGATGGTTTTACGAGCTGCCTTTCCTGAAAACTACAATGCAACTGGAAATGGATTCTTCCTCAGTTAAACAATGTCAGTTCTACTCCTTTTGAGCTACTGAGCCCTGCTGCACTGTAGCTGACATGAAACTGCAGGAGCAGGTGTGGCACTGAGGAGGCAGCACACCCAGCCCTACTAACGTGCTACTAAGGTAATTGAAAATTCAGCAGTACTGCACAGGGTAATTGAAAGACACAAACAGCTTTGATCTAATATTGCCATTATCTAATGCTGCAAACATCCATCTCTCCATCACATACATGGTTGTTTTAGGATCATAAAAACAATTTAAATATAATCATAATGAATGTTCAAGTCTTCTAATTTAATAAGGCTATATCTGGGTTTACTACATCAAATTTCTTTTAATGTTTTATTATATAAAAGCAATTAGGAATCTACAAGGAATACAGTAGGGGAAGATTTTTAATCAGAAAAGATGCATTTGGTTAGAAGTCTTCTTACACCACTCATAGGTCTTACATTGAGGAACACCTGCCTTTGCCAACTTTTAGGATAGGCATAATCACTTTTGTTTGATAGTAACAGGAGAGAGACAATGATCATGGAGTATTTTGAAAAATGAGTACCTACACTACAAGCCCTCAAACTGAGCACAAAGAAGTTATCAGCAAAGCTGCAGGGTAAGACAGCCTTCACCATAAAAATACACAGAAAACAGCTCTACTCACCAAGTCTGACATAAAGGCGAGGGATGACATGGACACTGAAGAGGAATGCTTAGGAATTGGCTGGAATGTTCTTCCTAACTAAGTTGTGTATAATTGCAGGCTTAAACTGTACCAAGCATTAAAGAAGTCCCTTGGTCCAACAGGGTGTCATGTCGGGAAAAAAAGCCCAAGGAAATCCAGAAATGAATGCAGAAGTGACCATGCCCACAGACAGATATTCTGGGATTCCCATGGCCATTGCTCAAGCTTTGCCCTCTGACATTTCCCGTTGGACTTTGAGTGAGGGTACCAAAGGCCATTTAACAGGATCTCACTTTCAGACACATCCTGTTGCAAGTTCTGCCGCTGCACTCCTGTAGCTGAGATGATTTTTTCTCTGCACACACCCTCTCTTCAGGCAAATAGAAACACAGAATGAGTAGGTTGGAAGAGGCCTGTGAGATCATAGAGTCTAACCCAGCCCAAACAACTCAACTGAGCCATGGAAATGAATGCCACATCCAGTATTTTTTTAAACACATCCAGGGATGGTGGCTCTACCACCTCCCTGGGCAGATCATTCCGGTACTTTATTACTCTTTCCATGAAAAACTTTTTCCTAATATCCAGCCTAACAACAAGCTCTGTCTGAAAACTCCAACCCC
This sequence comes from Donacobius atricapilla, assembly GCA_013397315.1. NCBI lineage: Eukaryota > Metazoa > Chordata > Aves > Passeriformes > Mimidae > Donacobius > Donacobius atricapilla. Next base: position 962,342 of record WBMY01014653.1, read on the forward strand.
GTGTCACAGACCTTAGCAGATGGGGGCACAGTGAAATTGAGCACTTTCTTTGCTTTAACCTTCGTCCTCAGCCATGCAATGCATAGTCCCATCTAACCTAGCATGGGCTAAACCATAGCCAGGACACACCCAGCATCCTATACCAGCCATCCTCCTGGGGCTGTTCTCACCTCAGGGTTTTGGCAGGCTGATACCCTGTGCCCAGGACTGCCACACAAGCTGCTGCTAATCTGAAATGGGACTGCCAAAGCACAGTAGGAAATGTGACCACACTGGCAAGTCCAACTGGACTTGGCCTTGTTGATGACAAACAGTTGAAATTCAAACTGCATTGGATTTAACAGCCACTTAAAACCTAGGCTGACAAACACTAACTCGAGTCAGGCCAGAGCAGACTTTGCAAAAACTAATCCCCAGCTTTGAAGTTAAAGAAGTGAAGAAGCTCCCACTGCTTGAGCAGGCTGTGGGATGTCAGGGGGCTTCTCCATGAGAGGGAGACAAAGGAACACAATTCCTGATCTAAAAGGCATGGTCACTATGCAAGAGGGACCCCAATGACAGACTTTGCCACCATCTGTAGGGGCTTTGAGGAAGAGAGGAGTGGAAAATGGAAGAGGTCACTGTATAAATTCTTCCAATAAAGCCCGCACATTTCAATACGTGAACGAATTACCTCTGCATGTGTTTCTTTCATCAGCCTGGCACACAGTGTAAGATAATAAGGAGAATGAATACATTTTCCTCGTGCCAGATGTGATCTGGAGTCAGAAACACCCCAGCTATAAATGAGTTCTACCAGCTCCACAGGAATCCTTTATTTTATTTTTAAGTGACTTAAATAATCTGAAAATTATTTGCATCCACAAATTTTCAATCACTGAATGGTTGGAGGCTAATTGGAGAATTATCTTTCCAGCAGGGAAGTAGTCACACTTATTTTGCATGGCAGGTTCTGCTCACTGTTAAAGTAATGTTTGCTTATTTGTTCTAATAAATGCATGGGTTTTGAAAGAGTAGATAAACCCCCTTGGAAACCGAATCCTTCCAGTGGTGCACCTACATCCTCATGGCTCCAAATCCTTACAGTTGAAGCACTGGGACACATTCAGTTTGCCATGCCTTCAAATAATCCTGTCCTTCCCCACAAACTTCAGACACACAGACCTGAAGACTTTTTAAATATGCTTTCTTAGTTTCTTCCCAGAAAGACATTTTTATTCTTTGCAAGCATTCTCTTATTACTCATTCATATTGGCAATTTTTTTTAAAATTTGATTAAAACTGCTTGAGGCTAATATGCTGTGGTTCTAAGTCACCTGATTCGTCAAGCTAAACAAAAACTGCAGCCAAAAAAAGCATTAACTCCATCTAAGTTTCTGCAGAACCCAGAAAGGGTGGCAAGATCTTGCCCAGGTCACTTTTGCAGATCTCCAGTTCCTGACTTGAGTGGGAATTTGCCCCAGCAGAGGGCCTGAAACTGCCTCGCCAAATTGTACTTGAAACCTGAGCCAGGTTATGTTTACACTCAGCAGCACAGATAGACCTCAGGATCTCATTAGCCACTGCATCTCAACAACATAAAACAGATTCCATCACCAAACAAAACAAACAAGTCCCCGCAACCCCACGGTGTCACGTATTATTTTCTAAGTCAGACTTCAAAGACACTAACTCAGAAAAGCATTCAATTTTATCTTCTGAGATCATTTCAGAGAGTTTGGCTTCACTCTCTGCCCAAGAAAGAGTTTTATGTGATCTAAGATGGCATAGTATAATAGGAAAAAATGTCAGAATTCATTTCATGTACCTTCTCTCATAAAAACAGATCAAAAAGTATGAGGAAGTTCATCACAGTGGGGAATTGCAAGACTTTCAAATAGAAAAGAAATCTGTAAAAAACATGGATTATGTTATAGCAGAGTACAACAAAAAAGTTTGATACTGACAAAAATTATCTCAGAACATAATGATGAGAAACTGTTGAGTTTATCTGTGCCTTTCTGAAGTCACAGCTATGACAGCAGCACTGTTAATTGTATGAGAACACCACTTTCAGCTGTGAGGTCAGTGCATTCTTAAAAACACACTCAGCCTAATAAAAGTCTTGAACCCACTTGAGTCAGGACAGGGGGATTTAGACCTGAATGGAGTGGATGTCTCCCTGCTTTGGACATGTGGGAGAGCTGGTAGATTTGCTGCCAGAAGAAAATACTTAAAACACATTAAACATAAGACAGGCCCACAGTGTAGCTATGCACAAAGCTTTGCAAAAGCTTCATGCAACATATCTAGCAGGCTACTAGAAGCAGACTGACAAAGAAGCAGTCAAATGTCACATGCATTCTCAGGTTGTAATTCAATTAATGCATTCAATGACGCAACTATTAAAAAATATGTATGGGATATCAATACAAGTCATCACAAACTTTGTATCAGCATTTTTACAGCTATAACATGTATCAGTCCTCTGGTACTGTTGTGTCTACTTGATTTCTTTATGACACTATTTGAATGAAAGGTTCTATTTTATTATGTACAAGAAAATAATGACAAAAAGGAGTGAAACTTCAGGTAACGGACTAGAGACAAGATGATGAATGAATTTGCTTTGTGAATGGCCTGTGACTGACAGTCCAGTGACTGACTACACTGCTTGTTGCCTCCTGCAACCACACCACGTGGCAGAAGAACACAACACTTTTTGCAAATGGCCAAACACAGGTGTCACTGCTTTCACCTATACTTCCTAAGACAGCATTTAAGTAGGAGTACCTAGCCTATGCCAAAATGATAAATGACCTAGTCTTTCATGGATGCTTTGTACCAACAGCTAAATTATTAACATATAGAGGGACAAACCAGAAATTGATGGATTTTTAAATATTGCTTGTACATAGAAACTCTGTAATGATTTTAAAACAAAGTAGAAGAAAATATTGAAGGGCTTCCATTAGACTCAGCAATTCACATCACATAGTGCATTCTCCATTGCAGAACAATATAAATTTTTTTAATAGTTATTTTAATTATATACACATTTCTATTGAGTTTAGGGAGAAACAGATATGCCACAGCTCCTACTGAAAAATGAAAAGAACAGTTTATCTGTTTGTAGTGTATATGAAAACAAGTCAAAGTTAATGATGCCTAAAGGCCATTACCTATTTTCTACTTTACTACACAAGGTCTTAAAAATCAGCAGGGTCCATAAATCACTTGATTATTCTGCAAATCTTGTCATTACACTTATAATTTCTTGCCCCTCTTTGGGGTCTACAAACCTGCTTATCACTGCTAATGCTTTGCATACATTACAGACATGAGACTGTGTGAGACAAAAACCCCACAGGCAGTAAAACTCAAATTCCCTTCAGCCTGTACCTCCTCATTGTCTAAAGTTAGTAACGCTATTTAGTCACTCCTTGCTTTTATGAAGAGTAAGTTTTCCTTCTCCACCACTTTCCAGGTTCTCATTTAAAAATCAATGAGACTTCAAAAGAAATGAATACATTTTCTTGAAGGTGTGCACAGTTCTTCCAGAGCATAGATCAAAGCTGGAGTAAATTTCTATAAACACTTCTCATTATTTTTGGAGCATTCACCAACTCTTTCATGCATACTGGGGATTTCAAATTGGCCAGTAGGATATGTCAGTAGATCCAATTTCTGTGGTTTCACAGACAAATTTACCTTCTTTTTTTCAGGTAAATGATTACGCAACAGCAGTCTGTCATCAGCCCCTGCTCCCCAGTTTTCAATTGTAAATGCATACATTGCAAATCAAAGACACCCAAGTTTTGAGCTAATCAGACTGCACTACAAATAAGCATTTGAAGAGTATAAATTAAGGCCAGTACTTCCCTAACACGTATTCCCACAGACTATTGCTTCACAGCTTTGTTCCCATTAAGTGAGGCCCCATCGAGAAAGGCATCAATGTGCACAGCTAAGTCTAACAGTCAAAGAGATCAAACTCCAGTTAAGATTAATACTAATTGCACATTAATTGATCATTCTAGAACAGTGAAAAATAGGACACCACATTTCAGGTTACTGGATTGATAGGAGTTGTAGATAGGCCTTTCCCTTTTTCATTTATAAGTAAGGCTAGACATGATATTCTTAATAAACATACTTGCACATGCATCCCTTCCACTCAACCCAAAATTGTAAGAGAGAATGCAGACTAGTCGTTCAGGCAAAATTGCTCGGCACAAAATAAATTCAGTGGTTCCAATAATTTCTTCAAATAAGGCAGCTGACTGTAACTTCAGAAACCAATGCCAAGTGGCTAACAGGAACATCAAAGCGTTTTACTGTCTGCATTGAGATTACACTCTTAGACTAAAAGCAATACAGACAAGGACTGAAGAAAGATGAATCCATTTTCTTTTGGAACTGAGTAGTTTGGACATAAAAAGCATTTGGACAATTTTACATTAGAATTCCACATCAGAACCAGCAGTCTCAGTTCTAACATTTATGGTCCTTCCTTTCCTTAGCTCAGAAAAATACTTCAAATGGATGGATGGAGTATTATCGCACAGCCAAAAATAAATTTGTAGCAGAAATAGTTGATTCCTTTTTGCACTGTTAGATCACTCTCTCAGGACATACAGGATGGAACTAAATTCTCTCTCCTTTTCCCATACAAAACAGGAAGCAGATTATAATCTGTTGGTCCAGATTTGCACCTCTTTGCCTAATAAATGGAGTAACTTGCTAGAATAGAATCAGGTTTGTCACATCTGTGAACAGAAATCCTTATCCTGACCTTAGAAAACTAGCCAGTTCCTTGGACAATAAACACTGCACTTGCTGCTGCTTGTACACATTTATAATACAAGGACTGAATCCGGGGGGAAGGGGGAAGCTTTAAATAACAGGCTTTCCACAAGATAGTCAGCTAAGCAAGGAAGGTGAGAGGTTCCAGCAGTTTCACACCAAAAGCACTAAAATATGGAAGATACAGGAATAACATGAAATTGCCCAAACTTTCAAATATGAAAAGCTTGTTCTTGCCTCTCTGGCAGGTTCAAAATGCACACATCCTTATATAGGCTTATTTATATGTCTCAATAGAATTCTTAACCTCCTTTTCTTCCAAAGTTCAACTGTAAATATTTCTGTGTTTCATTGTGATATGATAGAATGAAACCTCACAGAGAAAGTAACCATCTTCTTGCTCCACAAAACACGGTTTGAAAAGAGTGCTGAAGGAGATTCTGTAAATGCATGCAGGACGCCTGTTCTAACCAAGTGCAGACAGTACAATGCACACATAATTGCCTAGTTCATTACATCAAATCTTGTAAATATTTTATTACACTGCTTTACAGAAAATGCTCTTTGAATCCGCCACTGCTGCACATTCTACACCTACTCAGCCATTATACTGGGAAGAGGTGAGGGCCATCATCCGCAGCAGAGAACGTGGCAACAGAAGCAGTACAGCGAAGAAAATGCAAGTAACTACAGAGAATTTATACTGGCTACTTTCTCTGCATGGCAGCCTAAAAATCTAAGTATGTCTCATTGAAGTTTTGCGTGTCAGAAGTTCATTCCTCTAGCAGAACTCCTGCCTCACAAAAGGATGTGTAAAAATGGGCAACAGATAAAGCATGGCAGCAGCTATAGCAGAAGTCTGCTACATAACCCATACACTCTAGGTGGAAAAATACTTTATTGGGATTTTGCCTAAAAAAAAAAAAGAACTTCAAGTCCACACAGTAAATAACACTCTCGGTGTCCTTGGTTCCTGAATCTCCTATGGAAAGCAAACTACAAATGAGGCATTGCCCAGAGATACCTAATCCTTTTGTGTTTGATTTCAGTCCACTCACTATAGTATGAGGCAGTCAGAATTTATACCAGATTGTCCTTCCACACTTCATTCACAACCTCGCGTCATTAACTTGTCTTCTCCCCCTCTCTCTCCCAGTTAGCTAAAAAGCTATTAAAAATTCATAGCTAAAAATGATTAAGGTGTTCCCTTTCTATGCACACTGAGTGATACAATCTGCTGGAAAAAGTCAACTGTCAGGTTTGTCAAGAACCACAATTGTAACACTGTGCTTTTGTTAATTAGGACTGGAAGCTTGGGTGGGTTTAATTTGTAACCAATGAAATCAGAGTAGGATAATGAGGATTAAAACCAAATCTGAAAAGCACCTTTATGCCATCCCTCTTCTTCCCAGGCTTGACTTCATTCCTGATCCTCTAACTCCTCCCCTACGCAATGCAGGGGAATGCCATCTCTAAAGCCCACCCACTACCAAAACCTTGGCATGCAAACCCATTTCACAGCTGAAGAAGCCAGTATTTCAGGTTTCATTTGCATTTACTAACAATTTTTTTGTACTGCTTACATGTAAAATGCTGCTGTATTTTTAATATAAGTGTTCTACATGTAGAACTGAACTTAAAAAAATGAGTACTTGTGGAAAAATATTAAAGGTAATAAATAGCTGTGATATTCAAAATGAAGACAGAGCTATGAAACTAAATCAAGGATCCAGGCATTCATACTTCTTAAAAGCACAATTTTTCAGTTAAGAAGCCCTGTAACGCTATACATTAATAGGTTCAATAATATTTAATAATATAATTAATGTAGCCCTGTAAAGAAAAGTTATGTATTAAACCACTAAACCCTCTGGAATAAAAACAAACCATCTTTGTTAAATGTACAATCATTACTGCTCATAGGATAAAGAACCTACAAGAAAAAAAGTTTCTTCCTCAATTGCTACTGGAAAAGAAATTGGTCTTTGGTTTATTAAATCAGTGACAGTGGGTACTACAAGAAGATCTAGCATATTTACTAAGATAATTCCCAAATATACTGAATAAAAATTGTTATTTGTCTTAGTTGGCCTTTATCCCCTGAAAATGACTGGTATACTTCCATTAACCAGTAACTTACCTATTCTCTTGGGATAGATTTATTAGTGGGAATAATACCTGGGGGAAAAAATTGTCAGTAGCAGAAACAACAGAACAGACAGCTGGTATTGTTGGAAAGACTGCACAAGAACTTTCATTTCCGAAGTAGAAAGGCAGAACTCCCAGTACTAAAATCAAACCAAATCCCAAAGCACACATTTGGTGCCACTGCTTGATTATTTCCTTGATTCAAGATGCATTTTCTTGCATTTTGATGTTTTTGTGACTCAAGTGTGACCGTATTTTTAGCATCACTATTTGTGGCACAGAATCCCTGTTCATGGCAGACATTTAAATTTACTATCACTGTGGCTTATGTTTAATCTATTACATGTGATCACTTAGCATCACCCTGCCAGTGGTGAGCAAGACTGGGAAACAACTTCTACCTTACTCATGTGTCCATAGGTTTTTCTAAATATGTACCTTGGTAACTAACGGAACAGCCAGTCCGCATGTTGATTAGCAAACACAAGACACTGTTATTGAAGACAAATGTTTTGAACTGGGAATATTAACTTTCATAAGTTTTGTTCCTGTCATAATCTTAACTGTGTATTAAAAAATGTGAAAATGTAGAGACCACCCACTTATTTCATCCAGCACTATATGTCTTCCTTCTTTAGGATCAGGTATAAAGAGCTCCTCCATCTTCTACACTCCCTTGTAACATGCCATTTACATCCACATATATTATATATACAGATATATTACATATTCTCATAAGAACTCTGGGGTACTTTTATGCCAGTAAATAAACACAGGAAGGATTATTTTAAAGATGCAATCATATATGAAGCTCAGAAAGACATATGGCAATACTAGATGAACTCCAGATGAGGGTACAGAGAGAACATATGTGGAAAGCATGGGTCAACTTCCAAACTATTTTGATGAAAAATTAATTTTAAACAAAGAACCTGATTTGTTCTATTTATTTGGCATTGACAGCTCCACAAAAGTGATGCTTCTTTTCAGTGACATTTTCCAGTGCAGGCTTGTTTTTTCTTTTAATTAATGAAAGAAGGTTGGGTGACCTTTTTCACTTGTGTCTAAGCTGTCACATAAGCAGCTCACTTGTTCTCTGCTTGCCAGAGAAACCTATCTCAAAGACACCTTGATCTGTACCACCACTTCAGCACAGGCCGAGTGCTAGAGAACACAATTCATTTCATGCAGGCAGCACCTCCGATTTCAGTCTGTATCAGCGCTGACACGCAAGTGACAGGCCCCAGCTTGGTCAGAAAGTATCTCTGGACTGAAGGTAAATCACAGCCCTTCTCAGGAAAAGCACATGTGAGATTCAAGTGAGCTGCTCCTCGTGGTGTCCAAAGACTTGCAACAGCTCCTCCAGGGTGTGCTGGATAGCACAGACACTGCTTTAGATCATGATAAAATCTCTCCATCATAAACAAGAAGTAACACTAACTTGTACTTGCTAGCACTGAATCACCTCTCTTTATTGCAATGCTTCTCTTTATTGCGGTATCATTTTAATTAGCACTTACAAGACAGGCCTGTGAGATCTGGTGAAGCATAGGGCACACAGAAAGGGTTCCTAAGGCATCCATTTCTGTCTGTTTAATAATTATGGTGATATGCTGAACACTACCCGGGATATTAGACATTCATTAGGATGTTATGTTTGCTCTCTAGGAGGGATTTTATATTTTCATATTACTTAAGTATATGCTGTGGAGTTAACCGATTTTAAATACTCATAAACACAGGGAAGATTAAGTTTTATCTGTGTTTGAGTTTCATAAGATTATACTGTTTGAAAAACTCCAAACTCTGGATACAACTTGTGCTTTTTATCGATGCTCTCTGTCCTTGCTTGATCCCCAAACACAGCTAGTGTTCAAACCACCAGTTCAAATAAGGGAGAGTGGAGAAGGATAAATCATTATACAACTGAATTCTTACATAAACTCTGAATCCTAGGAAAAGGAGACATAAACACGAATCAGTTTCTGTCACTGAAGATAATAAAAGCAGATCTCACAAAGGTTGTTGTTGGTAGGAGAGGCTCCATAATTTATTCCCAACAGTATTTTAATCTGGCCAACCTCAAACAAAACAAGAAGCACAGAAGCAACTACAATTCTGAAATGTTTTCTCCAAGTATTTCCCAGGATTACTCTGCTTTAACTACCCTTGCTGAAGGCTGTACGTTACATCAAAACCAGCTGTTAGTTTGCTAGTTTGATCCTCTAAAGCCTTTCCAATTACTCATTTCCCCTGACTTCTCAACTATCACAGAAGAAGAAAGAGGTCTGAACAGAGCAGGAAAGAAAATAGAGAGGACAGAGAATTTCAGTTTGTCAAACCTACTTTCACAAAATGAGAACATTAGTACAGCACTCTAATTTATTTAAGCAAAATAAACTTTAAATTCACACTCGGAGGATGAAGAAAAATGAACATAACCAAATAACTTGCTGAGCCTCGTATTTTTCTCTACAGGCATAGGCAATTTGTTCTCGGGATTAAATGCATACCTGAAAAATTTTCACATCTGAAGAAGCTACCTTGAGAAGAAAAACAGAAGGGCATGAACTTCTTATGGGAAAATGTAAAAACATTCTCTTCTCTCTCTAAACGCAAGAAACATTGGAACCTTACTTTGTTTGAACAAAGGATAGCTTTTCTCCAGCATTCAGTTCCACTCAAGATATGATTTTATCCCTGTTTCATGTAGAAATGGACATTCTTTAAATTCGGAAACAGCTGCAGAGATAAACTGCAGCTCAAAAAATAAAACTATCTGCTTCCCAGGATTACTTCATTCCAAGGGGTGCACATTAGCTTAAAAGCCAGCCCTTAGTTTGCAAGCTTGGTCCATACATTTCCATTTACCTTTCCCCATCTCCCAGGTGTCCATGCACAAAACTGTATCCTTGATCCCCAAACAAGAGTTTTCTCGTACTGTGAATTCTGTAAAGCTACATTCCAAACACGTACACAGGTGTGCTGCAGCAGGAAGGGAACAGCTTTATCCACAGCCACAAGGGGTGGTACAAATGCTGATCGTGTATGGCAGCAGTGGTCACACATCTTTATGTTCACTGATCACACTTAAACTGAAGTACACTGGGCAGAAGCCACAGGAAGAGTCCTGGAGATGGGAGACTCTGGTTCATGAAAGTTAAAGGAGCTGCACAGCTTCCACCAACAGCACACAGAGATTCAGGCTCTGTACAGAAAATGTCTTCACTGTTCTAGATACTTTGAGAAGGGGTACTATGGTAATATTTTAATATTTATGAAGAATTCAACACAACAAAGAGATTAAAATACTTTCCTAGCAGTTTACTAAGTTTTATAAATACCAACACCCACAAGTTTCTATATTTTACAAACCCAATATTTATCCATCATCGTAAGAATAATTCAGTCTTAGTGATCTCATGAGCTGCATTTAGCTGATATTACACAAGTTACAACAAGCCCTGTAGACCACCACCCAGCAGGGCACACTAGATCCTGTATTTTCCTAGTCTGCTATCAAAAGCAAGCCTGCAGTAGCTCTGCAACATCCCCTCAGTCATGTTTGGCATTTTTACAGCTTCTCTGCGACTGGCACACAAAGCCAGAGCAAAGGGAGCAGTAAGAAGGCAGAGTACAGCCATCAGTCTTTGTTATACCTGAAACCTCGGAGGCAAAGCCAGAGCTAGCAGCCTCCTCTGCCCAGGCACCACACACACATCCCCACACTGAGCCTTCTCCTCACTGCTACTGCCAGGGAACACCATTTGCTTCTGGAACAATCTACAGCTCTTAAATAGCACTGGATTACGTAGCTTGCACCAAATACTTGCTTTTTCCTGCTGTTACCTCATGCACTGTAACCCCTCCCAGCTCAGGACCATATTCACATTCACCACATTACATACAAAGAATCAATATCTATGGCCATTACAATTTATTCAGATCTCATTTCAGCATAAAAGGTCCACAAGGAAGGAAGACTGAAGGGCAAATAAAGCATCATAAAACGTAGTCTGTGGGTCACTGCATGAACACAGCTATAGCAAGAGAATAAATAACAAAACCACAAAACAAAATAGCACTTACTTACAACAGGATCCACACGCTGCTCTTCTTTCCCACTCAAACTGCAACGGAGCCACGGCTGCTCTGGCAGCTCCAACACCATCAGTAATCTCACAGGTACTTTTAAATTGCCAACTTCACCTCTCTAAGGGAGAAAATACCCACATCACATTGCCTATCCTGAGCCTTTCCCTAAGGTCAGGACTTGGAGTCACCAGCATCCACAGTCATCCAAATTTAACTTTTCCTGAAGAGAAGCCAAAATTCCCCACTTCTCCTTCAGAGCAGAGGGAGCAACTGCCCCGCACCTGCCTTGCCCTCAGGTGTTCTCTATCTCCTGGTAATTAAAGTCATTAACGGTTTCAGCTGGGCTGGGCTGGCCACAGCTGTGTCAGATCCTCCTTACAAATGTTCACAAACACCCCCAGCACACCTGGGTGGCAGAGTTAGCATTTACTGGGGTTACAGGAGGAACCAGTTTGAGCACCAAGACTGGGGTTTTAATTTGGAATAGAGCTCATTTACCCTTCAGGGTTATACCCTACAGTGAGAGAGCAAATGGGAAGGAAATATATCTGCATAATAATATTTTATTAATGATACTTAGCTGAAACACATCAAAACTTTCCTTCCTAGAGGCTTCCTAGTTCTTACACACCCAAGCAGGCAGGAAATCTGTGTCAGTAAGGAGAAGGTACTCCATGCTCAGCTTTCTTGAACCAAAAANAAACTTCCATTTCACGAGACATCCTGGAGAAGAACCCATAGAGCAAAGCTTTGATAAGTCTCACTGATTGCTCATGTTTTCAGCACATTTTGAATGTGGAAAAACCGCCCTGAAGAAAAGACCTGTTCAGAGGAAAAGTACAGGAAAGAAGCAGCAGCAAGAACCCATGTGCTTCCTGTAGGGATTAATTACCTGTGAGGAATGCAGGGAGTCTGCTCTGGGGGGACTTCAGAGCCGGTTATCCTTACCCAACACCATCCTCACTCTGCTGGGAGAACATCGCAGTTCCTACCACTTACCCTGTTCTGTACTCCGAAGGAGAGATACACAACCTCATGGGACTCACTCAGAGCAAAATTAAAACTAAATAAATACCAATAAATTAAAAAATTGTACAAATGAAGAATTGAAAGTAACACATTCGGACCCAATTGTGGATTATTTAGTAAACAATTCTACAAATACCTAAATGTTTTCATCTAAACAAACAATTTGAATATAACCTTTCATTTTAAATTGTGAGTCCACCACATCCATGAAGCTAGAGACAAATTTCAAAGGGAATATATGTATCTGTAGGCAGCATTTGATTTTCTCTTTATAATTAGGCAGTTAACAAATTTAATATATTCCTCGCCTCTATATTTATAGCCAAAAATTTAGTACATAGTTAAGATATTCTTGCTCATCAGAAACAAGTAGGATTAAAAGATTTTTACTGCAGACAAACTAACATGAAATTCAAAAGATCATGTTGTTTTTGTAAATATTTGGAGGACGTAAATTTATGCACAAATATTTCTTCAAAGAAAATAGACTTAATCTTCTCGTAAGACTCAGGATATTCTGTAAAAAAATTACTGATGGTTTTAACAGCCAATCTGATTGTTTTCGAAGTTTCCAGAATACCAAAGCTGTAAATGCACAATAATGTTTTGGGAGATTTTCAAATGAAAGGGGAAACCACTCCTGGGCCTTCATATTACTGCTCTGACCTGCCTGGCCTCAGAAACCATTCTATCTTCAAGTATGTTTAGAATTACAGTTTTTTTCTCACTGCATATCACGTCCTTTAGAGAGTACAGTATCTGGGGACTTTAATGCTCTTACACCCTTCAATCCCTTCCAAAATAGGATGAGCTCCTTTTTAAAGTTCCAGAAAGGGACACCCTTGGAACAGTCTGCATGAGGATTTGCTTCCTTTCTGCTTCAAATCACCAGATCACATCACTCTTCATAGGACAGAGAGAAAATAAAAGAAGTATAAAGATATGAGGGCTTTAAGATACTGCCCTCGTAAATAGTCTGCTAGGCTCTGTAAGCTTGCAAGTTTCTAACAGGAAATTCTGCCAATGAGTTTGCTGGAGTAAAGGATTTAAAGTTTATTCTACAGCTCTTTACCTCAATGGTAAATAAGATCCAACAATTAATGACTATTTGTGTGCTGCCCTTCAAAAATGTTACATGGAAAAATACGCAAATATGTCATGCCCTAAAAGTGCTCAACAGAGGTGGGAGAAGGAAGTAAAGAAAACAGTGAGCAAAGATATTAATATATAATCAAACTGTTATCATCAATTAGGAGTATTTATGTACTTATGTTAAACTGAGTTCTACCAGAGTTCTAGAAAATTAAACTTCAGAAATGCACATAAAAATCTTGGCTGTAGCCCTTATTCAATCTTCAAAAATTATTAGAAGTTCCAAATTAACTGTCATATTTCCAGATTTCTATATTCATACAAGTATTGGAATGAATTTATTCATCAGAAGTGTTCTAATATTTGGTCATTCAATAACAGTTGATTAATTCTGGCACAGCAGTTTTCAGTTGGGATGATCTTGTTCAAAGTTATATGGCTGACACGTTTATCATGTACATAACAGTTAATGCTGCAAGTAGCACAACTAAACATTAACAACATTACAAAATCAGTACAACAATTAGTCTTTACATATTTTAAACCCATTAAGCATTCCTGCACTTAAACTGGATGTTACCATTTGTAAACTAAATAGCTCTTTGGTCTGTACTTGCCATGTTAGCTCAGTAAATTAAAGCTTTCAGGCCAATTAAAAATCTAAAATAATCTGGAAGCACCAAGTCGTGCTGAAAATGCAGCAATATATCAAAAGGGTGGGGTTTTTCTCCAAGGAATCAAATTCTGAAATTGCTGTTTCGCAGAAGTTCAGGCAGGATTTTTTTTGCCATCTCTGACCGAATCAGCAAATGTAGCTTTGCCATCAGCATTTGGTGTTTTACATGGACCTCCTGATAAAAAGTAGGGAAATGTCAGGAGAGCACGGAAATGACCAATGTTACATTTCAGCATTATTAATACTATTATTTTCCACACTTTTTCAGAACACATGATAGAAAACCCATTCACGTCAGAAGGTGAAGATATTAAACAAGTTATGTGTGTCTTTCCAAAAATATGGACTTTTTAAACAAAACAATGGATGTAAAAGTACATTTGCTTCATATATTAACTATACCTACAGTCTGGAAACTCTGAGATGCAACAGGCACAGAAATATGATCTGTAGAAACAGAAATATAATTTGGGAATAAAGGCTTATGCAGGTAAATATTTTTGTAACGTATTATCAGTTTAAAAGAAGGAGCTAAAGCAGAAAGACTCAGTGAAGTTTAGGATGTGTTAAGCAAACAAACTCAGCAGTTATAACAAGCAAGGTGAAGTTTTCAAAGCTTTTGTGCTTCCAGACACCACTCTGCGCCCCAGTTAGAACGAGAAGAACTGCATTCTTGCAATATCCATGTGGAATAAATACACTGTAGACAGCTGTGTACATGAAGTTACACAGCTAATGAACACACCATTCTAACAGCACAAGAAGGGAGAGCATCTGCACACCCACAACGTTTTACATCACAGATTGTTCCCCTGTCCAAAGTCAACGGCTTCACATTCATCTGTGCCTGTAATGGACATGTACATCTGAACTTATTTTATTCAACTTGCTGAAACAGGGGAATATTTAAAAAAATACTTTAGGTTACCGTAATAAGTAGTGGAATGTTTTACCACACAGAAGACTTGCCAAGAAAATGTAAGCAGAGAAATATGAAACTGCTCTGCTTTAAATTTGATAACAAGAGCTGCAATTACTAATCAAGGACATCAAAGACAAAACACATACACTCCAAAACAGTTTAAATGTAAATTACTCCTTCAAAAAGACACAGCTTCATGCAATGTAATTAGATTCCTACCAATTACAGCATTAGAAGATTAATAGTAAAATACAAAACATAAGTAGGAATAGGAACACATAGGACACAACAGGAACTCTTTTTTTTTTAAATTCCCCCAGAAATGCCGTTTTTAATTTATGTTAATCATTAAACAGGCAGACAGAAAAAAGAAAGACAAGCTGGGGCTGTAAGACTCAGATTTTCTTCTTCATCACTTCTCTTTGTTTCTGTCAGGCCATCTTCCTGGTATCAAAATCTGTTTCTCAAGGTTATCTTCCAGCCCTTGCTCTTTCTCAGCCCCATCTTCCACTTCTCTAACTCTAATTTGATTTTATTTAATTCAATTTGATTTAAGAAGATCCTTCCTTAAATTAAATAATGGTGTTTGGCTTTAAAGGTTACATGCTCTTGCAGCAGGTTTTACGGTTTTAAACAAATTATGGAGGGAATCCTGGCAAAACTTTCCTGTAGAGGAGATGGGGGAGACTGAGCTAAAATGAATGCAAGTACATGAAGTCCAAGCCCTAGGAGCCTCTATTTCAGCATTTTTCCATTCATAGGCAAAATGTAAGACAATGTTAATTAATGACTTTTCTTCTGCATATATCACATTACACTTCAATTAAAGATGGATTTTGAAGTCTGTGGCTTGACAGTACAGTAAATCTGTTTTTAAATTTGACAGTGCTGGATCAAAATCAATACAGTCATACAGGATAAAAATGCTGATCCAGCTCAGGCTCCGCCTGCTTGCTCAAAATCACTCTGAGCATTTACAGAGTAATTTCATACCAACCACTTTTCTGCTGAATAAGATGTCTCAGTAACACTTCTCTCCAGACAAGAAGGACATCACAGAATGAATCTTATGACTAATCAAGGTGACAAGAACTCCACCTCACCGATCCCTTGTTCTGTAATCTGCCAGATTATTTGATTTCCCACCCAATCACACTGAAATCAACTTTGTACAGCAGTGCATGATTAAATTCCATGGAGCAGCCTGTGCCCAGGGCAGACAGAAACACAGATGCTCTGGGGTAAGAAAGCAGCATACAGGTCTTCAGGGGCCAGGAGTGCAAATAAACTGTGGCTGTGGGTGAGGAGTGCAGCTGGTTGCAAGAGCTGGATGAACTCCTAGTAGTCTCATTACTGACAGTTCCCTCTTTAGGTGAACACCTGTTTCCAGCAACTTCTGCACTCTCTGCCCTGGAGGAGCTGAGCTATCAAATCCAAATCTCAGCATGCCTTAATTCCCCCCTCTGGAAGTGGGCTGAAGGGTTGTGCGCCTCCAAGATACACAACAAGGACAAATGAACCCAATGGCTCCTGTTCCTTAAACAAGTTCAAGAAATACTGAACTAAAAGCTGTATCTGCAATGACCCCAAAAAGGACACCACGTTTACATTGCCCCACAAATAAACAGGACAAAAGAAAGGCCAAATCTGCACAAAAATAAACAAGAAACCTAAAAAGCAAGTTTATTTGAGAATCTAAATAAAAATGTAACAGTTGGAATATGAAGCTTCATTTTGAAAGTGACAACACTATGGAAACTGAACACTAAAAAGTATGAATTTTGCCTTTAAATTGCTTTCTACTGTCTCAATTTATAAACACTTAGAATCTAAAGCTTGGCAACATAATTCAGTTTTATCTAGTATCGTTTTCCCATCATCTGTCTCCAGATAAATATCTCAAATAATATGTAAGCAGTTTTACCTAGAATAAAAGTCTGTAACATTAGGATAAAAGTCTGTAATACTGTTACAACATGGAAGTGGCATTTAGTAAATGCAACCAGAAAACAGAATGTGATTCAGGAAGAATTAATATCCCAAAGTGATGCACAATGAAAACACATTTTCCATCAAACCTGTTTAATGCAGCCTGTTTGCTCCAGCACACCAAGGCAGCAGAGGCAGCTGGGATCCTGTGGGGAAAGAGCCCACAAAGCCATTACAGATTTTTGCCACTCCATACTCCAGCACAAGGAATTAAAAATACGGACATATTGTTTTGTCCCCTGATTTTTTTGGAATTCTTATGAAGATGATCAGATGCCTTCGAAATTTGCAGCTTCTGCTTCCCTGACTTCCACCTCCTCCCCTGACTGGGCAGGAGCCAGAGGATGGCCTCTGAAGCAAGTTAGACCTGGGGAAGGGCTGGCAAGGATTTCAAGCTGGTGAAATACAGCAGACTCTACTGTTGGTGCTTGGCCAGTGGGAATCCCCAGTGTTCCATTAGGGAGCTCTAGTCCCTCATTCTATCTCTGCTAGGCAAAAAAACGCTTTGGAAATCTGTTTTGTGTATAGTGTCAAAAAAGAGAGTTTTGTTTTAGGATTGAGAGCAGAACTGTTCATAAATAGCTGTTCATAAAGAAAAGTAAAAATGAGAAACTCAAGATTATCATACCCTTGGGGGGTTGATGTTAATAAGATCCATAGTTTGAAGAAAATTCACATACGGATTCCAGAAATTCCTAGTTTGGGTTTAGGTCTCTCTTTAATCCCCAGAGTTTATAACTGGTGTCTTACAGATTAAACTAGATACCTATCAAGAACAAAAAAACCCAAAAATTATAGCTCCATACCAATCTATTTCTTTCCTCACTATACATGGATAAAAAAATGCTCCGTGTAATAAGTATTACATAAGAGGTAATACATTTCAATAAAGCAAATGGACATATTTTTGAAGATCAGGTATAAGATTGGCCACATTTCACTTAAATCTTCAAAGAAGCAAGAAATTATTCTTAACAAGGTAGTAATAAGCCTGACATGTGAAGAAAAAGCGCTGAATTATTTAATGAAATATGGTGGAAATTTCAGATAAGACATCAATTAATTCCTTGTTTTCTAAACATAAACAAAGATTATAACTCAAAGCTCAAAGTGATTTTAGGCAGTACCTTTCCTGAATTCTCCCCTCTTCCCCATAAAAAAAATGTGTGTGCTTTCTTCCAACCAATAGGACACATCAATCGTATTTTCAAAAAGTTCTCACTGGGATAAAAAAGTTGGTGGGAAATGTTTTAGTTAGCTATGCTCTTACAGAGTTGGGTTCTGAATCTAGGATCTGGATGTCAACAATCCCAATTTTTTCCTCATCAGCACTTTGGATTTCTACAGGTAGAGTACAAAATACTGTTATCAAAATCCAGACCAAAACAACTAGCTAAGAGAATTACTAATGTATTTGAACCTCACACATACACTACGTTTTTAAATTAATGTTAAACTTTTTTTGAGAATTTGACAGTTAATTCTGGAAAATACAGCAGTGTGAGGTGACCCACAGCACTAAAGCATTTGGTAATTTCATTCCTCTCCAAGAAAGCATACAAACACGTGTTTAACTTTAATCACAGATCATCTTGCTGCTTTCATCTGGACATAATCATTAACCATAAACACGAGCTTAAATGCCTCGCTGGAAAGGGATGAGATTCCTCCCAGTGCTCGGGTTGCTTGGCTGCTCCTGTGCTGTAGTGGCCTCCTGGCAGGCTGAGCTGTGCCCGTGACAGCAGGCAGGAGCTGCACTGCCCTGCGCCGGGGGCTGCGCGCCCACCAAGGGCTGCGGGCCTCAGCTCCGACACGCCAAACCGCCTGTAAAAAACTACAGCCGCTGAGTCGAGCCAGCTCCTACAAACTTTCCAATACCGAAATTATTTTTGTTTTCAGCAAAACCACTGATAAAGTTAATAGTTTTTGCCAAGCCTGCTTGTTAGGTGCTAAGATTAAAGCCTAGCTATTAATAAGCCTCAATCAGGGGTGGTGAAGGCTGCAGAACCACACTTTTGGTATATACACAGACTATCTTCTGTAAGATATCGAGCTTATTTTTGCACAGAGCCTCGAGCTATGGTACTGGAGATGCATTCTGTGTGTCAGCTCTCCCTCTCTTAACATACCATATTTATGGCCCTTATGACTGCAAAGTCTAACTGCCTTCCTAGAAATTGGAAGATAAAAGTAAACCAGACAGAGCTCACAGCAGCAAGCTGAAATCCATTTCCAGGGAATTAAAATTCAGTTCAGAACACATATCAAATACCAAGCCCTTCTTCTTGGAATAAAAATTGTGCTACAAAAGGCCCAAACAAATTCCTTCCAAATCACCCCCAATTTCAAAGGTAGTCATGTCAAATTGTTTAATCCAGTAAAAAGCTGATAGCCAGCACCGAGACAGACAAACAAGCATATGAGCACTTTAAGAAGATAGCATCTGTGAAACTAACGGAGATCAAGGCTGTAACCCAGCTGTTTGGTTTGCAGCCACTCACAGAGCAGTGCATTCAGCATGTAAGCCACTTGTCACAGCTGTTCTTGCACTGAACGGAGCACCCCTCCTAACTGGATTGCTGTGCCGGAGTGCCACGCTACACTGACTGTCAGGACGGGGTTCTTTTCACATCTGGGCGAGGAATCTGCCTTTGATAAATGCTTGTTACGAAAATGTGCATCACCTGTCCCAAGGAAAAATAATTCTGGACTATGTCCATCACTTGGAAGACTTCACCTACTGCCTGCCATTCTTCTGTCACAGTTCCTAAAAAATCCTCTACCCACCTCATAATATTTCTGCAATTAAAGCACCTGTCATTTTGCAGTCTCAAAGCACAAAACAAGAATTTTAAGTATGTGCCTTAAAAATTAATGCATCTCAAGTAGCTGATTTACTTACACTAAACTGAAAATATTTTTTAGCATCTACATTGACATGACAGGTTTTGTTCTTGTTGTTAACATCATTTCCAAAATCATTTTTATTTTTTACAGAGCAAACTAACTTGAAAAGGGATATTCAGAAAACAAAGTAGCAATCCAGAATTAGATTTGTCATTTTGCTGTTTGTCAGTATTTAAGAAGTATACAAAACCAAATTGCCAGTTGTTGTCTGCACAATTCTTTAGTCAACTGAATTCCAGACAGACTTCGAGAGAAAAAACTGAGGCATCTGCATGGTTACAGATTTGTGTTTTTCCAGATAAACCCTGTGATACAACAAAGTATTTGGTAACTCTAAAATCAGTAAGAGATATTACTTACATATTTTTAGATTCTTTGGCCCATAATGTGTGAGGATGCAAACATTCAGGGAAAACCAGGGGATAATACGAACCAGCAAAGTGGGGCTGGGGGGAAACAAATCAAAACACAGACCTCCTCCCACCCTCAACTTTTGAGACAGTGATACAGTAACTTTTGAAGTCCTAAATCTGAGAAAAAAGATTTCATCTCTACCCTGGGCAGTATATTGTCTATATTTAAACTTGTTTTAAAAATAACTGAATAGGTTCACACATGTCACAAGATTACATTTTCTGACTTTCCAGTTCCAGGAGCTGCTCAGGTGCCCCAGCCCCTTTGGCAATTCCAGCAGGGAGACTGAACAATGGACAAACACACACAGAACTGCAGCATCTTTTTGGATCTTTCACATCTCAGACTTTTAAGGAGCATTAGTATGATGGTGAGGGAAAACCTGAATTGCCTTTAGCTTTATTGTATTTAGCACAGCAGCTGTTTGTAAATAGGATCTCAGGAGAGAGCAAGATGTGGTAGGTTCTAAAAAAAAAGGAAGGATTTAATTGAGGAAAGGGGGAATATTATCTCTTTGAATGGCTGTAGGTCACAAAAAGGAGGGAGTACGATTTAAATGCAGAGGCACACTCCTGCCAGGGTAGTAAGTGCTACCAAAAGAAATTTTGTATGTGAGGTGAGCAATACAAAATAGTAACGAGGTTGGTTCTGTTTATGCTGCTAAGAAGAGATTAAAAACATCCATGACCCTAACTCTTTCAAATTTGTCTGTGAGAGGACAGCTGTGGCACTGCTTCCCAACAGTACTTTTAAGATAGGCAAAAAGTGCACTATCCAAAATTCCTTCTTCCAAATTCCTTTCGTAGAAATAATTCTTGCTTCATAGACATGGCAGATACCTAAACATCCTAAAATTACTTTATACTGAAATAGTGTGATTATTTGCAATAAATTTAGGTATTTCAACAAATTAGTATAGAAAAATTTTTTTTTTCTGAAACTACATGAAATGTCCCAGATCTACTTACAAGGAGGTGAATTACTTATTGTAAATTTTAAGATCTAGAATGAATCTAATGTAATTTGTCATTACCAAATGTGTTAAATCTTCAGGAACAGAAGATATGTTTTTTCCATGGAGTTCATGAAACAAAAATATTTGTTAACGTTTGGGACAAAAATAAGAAGAGCAGATAGATTCACTGACATAAAATAACAGCTCTGTGACTCCAGGCCTACTTAGGAGATTTTAAAACCTTAAAGTGAAGCACAGATTGATCATCATGAAAATTAAACACAGTTTACTTTGACTAGCATCACCACTCCTATAAAATACTTCTACTGATTTCTATTTTTCTAAATAAATTTGCTGTATTAGCTGCCACACAAACAGCCAGTATTTCATTTGAAAATATACATGTTCCTCCAGATCTGTCCAAACTTATTTCTAAAAGCTACTAAAAATTTAGGGAGGAGATTGCAAAAGGCTGACTTACAGGACTAGAAGTCCAGAAAAGAGCCCAGCTCTATCTTCTAAGTGGAAATGTGAGTCCTGATTGTCCCTGTCAAAGGTTGGACTTGAGGATCTTGGAGGACTTTTCCAACCCTAACAATTCTGTGATTCTGGGATAAGTATTAATTCAGTTCTGAATCAGCTGTTGGGCGGCAAAAGTAGTGTTGCTGTGAACTTCCATTCCAGACAAAAAGATTAAGGATTAAAAACTAGTTGTGTTTCACACGTTTTAAAAATACCAATGCTTCAGGGAAATAAAAAAATAATTTTAATAAAAAGCTGCAACTGAACAGCAAGGAAAAAAAGACCTTGATGGGGGTAGGGAAGTAACTGGAAACTACGGGGAGTTTGGACAGAGAGAAACATCCAACACAAAAACAAGCCCTTTGATAAAGACTACATGTTGGAAAAAGACAATACTCGTAATTTTTCTTCATTAACATCTAATCCTTACCTTTACAGAGCAGCCCACACCCCCCTTCCCAGGAGCACTATCCCCAGTGCACGGTGCTGGCTGATTTCTGCTGTCTTACAGCTTGAGCTTTAGTAGGCTGATTGCTTCATGTCATCTCCTGCATTTTTTAACAAAGTACACAGATCCTCATGGAATACTGATAGCATTTGCTGCACACATCTGTTTGTACAAGACAGAACAGCTATCTATTTGTCAGTCACCCTGCATCTGCCTCGTGCCACCATTCACAATATTGCTATTTCCAAATGCTTTTCTCGTGTTTTCTTTTTCCTGCTGTTTAAAACTGCAAGTGATGAAACAGCACTGCCACATTTCAGACATCTTTTCAAACACAACGGGACAACCAAGTGTGTGTCTCTCCATGCTGACAATCCCAAATGGACCACAGCTCCAGGTGCAGGTAAGATGCTTTTGTAGTACATCTACAGAATAACTCTATTGCCACAATCCTTCAGTCAAACAAACCAACTCTTTTGGCATGCAAGATAAAAGCCTTGCTCCAGTCTTTTGGCCTTTCTTATCAAGCAATCCAGAAAGACAGGACATGGAGTATTCACCAGAATTATTCAAGTCTGGCTGGCTTTGATGACCAGTGAAATTCAAACTTCTAGACAGAATGCATTATGTTCTTTTAGTTTAACTCCAACTTTTAATTCTGTTTACTTGATAAATAGGGCCATTCAGAGGTCCACTGCAGGCTCTGCTGTATGTTTTATTCATTCTCCAGTGATACCCCCAACCACTGAATGTGGGGGGAGGGAGGGATGCTGCCAGTGAAGGGAGTGCTACAAACTTTGTTTTTCTCTCAAGCATCAATACTTGTGAATAAAAATAAGGACACACAATGACCGTAATCTCCTTTGCGGCCTCTGCCCTTATTTTCTAACATGTTTTTTTCCACAACAAATTAAGCACCAAGATGCTGAAACCTCTCATTTCATAAACCAGCTCTTTCAAAAAATGTGGTTTGTTTTCAAATTAGGTACCACATTCTCACTAGTTAGTTGCTTTACTCAACTCATGCTTTTGTAAGAGATACTCACAAGCAGTCTACAAGATGAAGATTTGTGAACTTGATAAGATTAAAACCAGGAGACTTTGATCTCCAGCTAGTAGTCAGAAGCACTGGACCATGCCTGCGTGGAGAGCAATTACTCAGAAGCAGGCGCTGTCAAGTTCTTTTGTTTCTCTAAATAAAAGCCTTCATGGGTAGAATCAGCAAATTACAACTGATAAAGAGGACACAATGTCCCCTGAAATATCTTAGGTTTATAGTCTACACAATTCCTAGATAATTTGACAGCCAACATATATAAAAAAGCAAAGCCTACAGAAAAGCAATGACCTTTTTCCTTTATTTTTGATTCTATCATCTTTAAGTACAAAGGAAGGATTTAAAATATTATGTAAGTTTATGCTAGCTGAAATAGTTGATGCAAAATGCAAACACCTAAAGAAAAAATAACAAGCCTGTCAAAATCTTAAAAGCAGAGAAAGATACAAGATTGATTACCCACAGAGAAAAAATCTTGAATTTTTATATTTATCTGGGGATCCAAAAAAAAAAATTGTGTTTACATTTTTATACCTTTTCTAACATCAAAAACATTCCCAGGCTTCTGAAGTTTTCTCCCTGAGGGAAGGAAGCTGCAGGGCAGGTGGGGTGACACGGTGGGCACCAGCTCTGGCAGAACCCTGAACTGCACCTGGGCGCTCCGGGTGCCACAGCAGCAGATGTGCAAACAGTTACAAAAGTAAACTCACTGAGTAAAAGTGGTGTCACAGGGATTGAAAACCCATTTTCTCTCAATATGGGGAATTATAAAGAGTCTTTATTGGATGGAGAAATACACAGCTCTAGTTTCTGAGCAATCCTTCCCTTTTCTTAGTGCTTCAAGTGTTTCCCACTGGAGAAGAGAAGTTAGAAGGGTCAGTCCATCAGAATGTTAATTCAGGGAATTCCCGTGAGGAAGAGCCTCGTATCTCACTGTTTACACCAAGCAATGGAAACATGTGAAACAACTTTTTTAATTCAGTCTGAAAAGGTATTAGCTAACTTGAATAATGAAATCATTTTTAGAAACTAAAAAGCAGTTAAGGTAAGACTGTGAAACTGGTAAAAGAGCTATTTCCTCCAGATCTGGGAGATCACTGTAAGTAATTTTCTTTGGTTAAATAATCACAGAAAACAAAACCACCACAACAAAACAAGAGAACATGTTTAACTTTCAGGTGCAGAAAAAAGGCAGATTAATTTGGCATGACAGAAACATAAATCTCAGGAAAAGCACAATTTACTTGATAATTCTATTATTCCAGTTGATAGAGCTTTTGAACATGAAAATAGTTCTTAACAGGTTTGCAAATCTCTGAGAAATTATTCAAATAAATGCTATGTACGTCTCTCATGTCACATCTTTTTGAGAAGTTTTTGCTCTTTTTCTTTTAATATGGTAAATTATACTTGGCACAATGACCTGATTTAGAATTAGTTTGTTATAGCATAAATTGAATCTTCTGTGCTACCTTGTACAGTAAATGACACTGGAAGTGCAGTCAAAATTCAGGTCTCTGAATGAATTTTTCACTTAAAAATGTCTTTCAGCTCAGATTGGGAACACAAATATGTGTTCAGTGTCTCTTTGCTGTACTAAGTATTCATCTTTAATGCGGGTGTCAGCACTATCACAGTTTTACTGCTTATTTCTTTTGTATGCAAATCTTCAGAATAATGAACCAGAAGCTATCACGTTGCTTGAAAAAGTCTCCAGCAGATATTAACTGTGCTTATCCTGACTTGGCATGTTTTGCCAAGACTTGGAAGGTGGCAGGTACTGCCTTAACAGCTCAGACTAAAACCTCAGAGTGCTTTAAAATACATGCAACTTTCCAAGCACTGTCCTATGCAGACATTGCAGAGGGTAACACAGCAGACAAACTTATGCACGAAATGCAGCACCTTGAGTGAACAGGTAAATTTCTTGAAGACACCAATCACCAGTCTGATTCTGTAGCTTGATTATAAATGTCTGTGCTTGTCACCAAATCTGGCCTGGCAATATGAACCTTCGCTGGCGCAGAGAAATACCCCCCTTCCTGCAAGCAGACAGTCCCATTGTGGTCTTCATGAATTTTTGAAATTGGTGATCCCCTTCTAGAGTTGAAGTAATTTTTGGCTCATCTCTTCAAGGCCTACCTCTACAAAAGACAGGTGAGACAGTAATATTCCGTGGAACTGAGCTGGAACTACCTCAAATGGGTTTGTCAGACTCTAAAGACCCTTCATATTCTATTTCTGCTGATAAATCACAGTTTACTTGAACACCTACTTGTCTAAATACTGCCACTGTTTACAGAGTCTCTCCCGTGCTAACACAGCCCTTTTCCTTCCCCCAGTTCACTGGGCAACCCTTGCAGTGCAAGTGCTCCTCCTGAGCTGCCCCTGATTGTATTC
This sequence comes from Donacobius atricapilla, assembly GCA_013397315.1. Classification (NCBI taxonomy): domain Eukaryota; kingdom Metazoa; phylum Chordata; class Aves; order Passeriformes; family Mimidae; genus Donacobius; species Donacobius atricapilla. The sequence goes on from WBMY01014653.1 coordinate 987,781, forward strand.
ATTCCCAAAGTGTTCAGAAGTAGAAAGCATGAATGGGAATTGCTAACCCACCGCTGAAACGCACAAGTCTCTCAGGTGAAACAAAGCAATTACTTAGGAGTGCCCAACTCACTCAATTTATCAAAGCTAATTATTTGAAGTATTAACTGATGTTTCATAGATCTTTCAGAGGTGTAATTAAAGCTGGAGCTCTGAGCTGGGTGAGAATATCAAGGCCATGCCCTGCCCTTGTCCCTGTGCTTTCTAAGCAAGCAAGCAGGCCCACGGAAATTCAGTAACACACTGGAACATATTTTCCAAAGGCTGTATCGATAGCCTGTTGAATCCATTCACAGTTTGCTTATCAGAAAGAAAAACAGATACTCTTAGAAAAACAAGTGAGACTTTTCAGCTTATTTAAAATAAGGGAAGTCATTCCAAGGAAGGTTTCCATAGGAACCCTCACTGTCAGAGATTGAGGAGAAAGGTGTTGGTTGGGCTCTCTCCCTAATAAACTGGAATTAGCCACACTCCCGATGCCAGCAGGAGACTGCGCAGCCCTGTTTGCTTCCTCATGTGATGCTCTGCTAAAAGCCTGCCAGGAATTGCACCTGAAGGAAGGACTGCTACCTCATGAGCACATACAAATACGGATTCACTATGGTTAGGGTGCATTTTTTTGTTGTGGAGAAAATTTATCCTGACAGTAAAGAATGATGAACAGCCAAGTACTAGATTGAGAATCCACAGCTGATCTGAGCAGAGAGGAAGAGATTAGAGTGGTGCTCAATACTTCCCAGCTGGATTGGGGTATTATACACATTAGCTGTTGTTGTTCAATACTACTAAAGCCCATGCAGCATTATATTATTTGATTTGTTGTATCTAAGCTTGAGCACAGTCTCTGATAATAAAAGGACAGATCACTAATCTCTGCATCACACAGTTGCTATCATCTGACAATTTTATATTCATACTTTATTGATTTCTGTGGAAGAAATATTCTCTGCTGATTTTTAAATTACATACATACAAGAAATGGCTCAGCCTTATCTCTGCCTTTGGCTGGATACAGCAAAAGTATCAAGATTTTTTCTTTAAGAGTGATAGTACAAAGCAGTGTGTTGACAATGTGATTTAGCTGTGCTTAAAAACAGAGAGTGATATGACAAAACTGAAATAATAAGTTCATCTTATCTATTAGCATAAAGAGGGAGAGAAAGCACACTACTGGAAGTACCGATTTTGGAGAATGATGCAGCATCTTACTTAAGATTTTATTCTTCCTTAAAGACATACTCTTACTTCGTTCTGTCATCAACACTTCAAAAAAAAAAAATTCATCCTTCTACACTAAATGTGTGCCTGTGTGTCTCAAGAACAAATGAAACAAAAAGCAGAAGTTACCTGTGAAGCACTAACTTCCTCTGTTACACTAACACTGTGTGAGATATCAGGAAGAATAGCACTGAAACCATTTGACCATAGTGAGAGAGAACAGAATCCAGCCTCATGCAATACAGTATTTTTCTATAGAAAAATGCCTGGTCCTGCAAAGTGTCCTGTAAATGACCTGTATCTTTGTTAGTATATCCATATCTTCTGGAAGATAAATTTCAAACCACCCCTCAGTACTACAACAGTCAAGTTTCCCAATAAGCTTACAAGTGAAATATCCAGAATTTAAAACCCTCGAGTGCCCCAGCTGCTTTCCATCATTGTGCTGGAAAATACTGCACAAATCTGCCCCAGCATAGCTTTAAACATCAGCTAATAGTTCCTCATGCATCTTTCTCTTGAATCCCTTCTCATTTGTTCTTCTGACAGAAACAGGCAGAACATCCTCTGGACACACAAGCACTTCCAGGACTGTTAAAGGATTCAGCCCTGTCAATCTTCCTCTGCAATTATACTATAAATCTCTTCTTGTATCATTATACAGAGATCAAGCACTCAAGGAACAACCCTCTTACTATAGGTCATACATTAATATCCAGATCCTGCTCTAATTACTGTGATGGCAACCCAATGCATAGTTCACACAATGAAGAAACAAGAGCCTGGCCAAGGCAGTGGTACTCGTTCCCTTGCTGATTCAGAATTAACTCCAGAGTAGTTCTTTCATTTGTGCTCATCAAGAGTCAGGGAAGTTCAGGACCAAATCAATAAAGAAACATGTCCTGCCTCTGCAGCCTGGGCAGAAATAGCCACATCAATACAGAAAATCAATTCATTTTTCTGTAGCTGCACAGGATTAGTATCAAGGAAGACAAGACACATTTGAATTCTAAAATAAGTGTAGAAAAGGCCCCAAAAAACACCTATAAATCTATCATTTATGAAAAAAAAATTAGCATGTCTCTACTCAGAGCTAAGTTTTACTAAGTACTAGACAATACTCATTTTTAGAGATACTTGAAAATCTCAGACCTCTTCATTTTTGTTACTTTGATGTATTCTCATTACTAGGACTATATGAAATGCAGAATTACACACAATCTCTGTTCATTGAAAGCAACAGCAATCAGTACCCTTCTGCTCTACAGACATTCAAGTCAACCCTACCTGCAAGCCAACTCCAACTTAAAAAGGCATTCCTATAACACAAATCCCCTCGTGTGGCCTGATGTGAGCACAGGACAGGGTGTGTGAGCAGAGCCCACCTCCCCCCCGAGGGGTGTGATGAGAGCTGTGCCCGCTGCCAGCACACCCAGCCTTCCAGCTCACCCCTGCTTCTGCCGGAGAGCCCAACGCCTGGGACTCCTCAGGAAGGAACTTCAGGTGACCTAGGGAGTCCCTCCTGTCACAAAGCCTGCTCTTTGTAGGGCTGTTTCCAGGGGCTCTCTCTGTAGCGTTGCTGAAGCAGGAGAGAAAAAGCTGGGAGCTTTCCAGTGGAAACAGGTAAAGAGCGAGGCTGCTGTTAATGCTAATGCTAATCTTTGAAAAAGCAACACTCTGAATTAAGCAGCCCTGCTCATCTGGCTAGGAAACAGCAAGGAGAATTTTTGGCATGGCAAGGAAAAACACTAACAGAAGGAGAAAAATACTCTTCAGCTTTTAAATGTCCCCATTTCGGTACGAAGTTCTTAACGTTACTCGACTCTGTTTTAGCCACAGTGTAGAATATTACATCTACAAGAAAGCTTGAACAGTAAGGAACAATCAGCATACAGCAACAAGGCTGAAGCGACTGAAGAGACGGCAGATGCCACCCTCCAGGCTGGGCTGTGAATGGAACACACCAACACAAATGGCCTGGACCTGCTGAGCTCACGCACAGCACAACCCTCCTGGGCATCACGAGGGCAGAAATGAGGCTCTGCCCATCCAGGCTTCTTCCTAATTATTGAATTACGGACTGCCATAGGACATCACATTTCAATTAGCTGCAATGTCTCATTCTTTTGGGCTGGAATTTTTTCTTTCCCTCCAGAGAAAAGTTCCAAGGTCCTTCACTTTTCTCCCCACCACATTCCCAACTCAGTTAAAAATTTTCTTTTCAGGGATTTCTCACACACACATCCCAAATCCTCCCATCCATTCAACCTTTCCACAAGTAGATTATTTGGATTAATATTTACCTTATACTACAACACAAGTCACCCTGCAGAGTATCTATTTTGTGAACACTTCTGGAAAAATGAGCGTATTTGTTAACCAGAGGATCTAAATTAGCACTGTTTTCCAGAAGGCCTCTATCCAGTACAATAGATGGTTCAAAGATGTGAACAGCAGACGCCATTGAAATCCTCTATTTCTGGAAATTCTGCTTGATGATCTTTTAAAGTATCTAAATGATATATGTACATATACCATGGGATCATAAAATATAAAATACATTAGAAAGTATGCCATCATTCTAATTTGAAATTATAGGAAAATATATGTAATTTGGTCTAATGTGCTTTACTGCACCTTGGAGGTGTGACCTACTACATAATTTGAACTATCCAGTCCAAAAGCAAAACGCAGCTTTCAATGCACACTAATCTGATGTGCTGCCTTTTTTCCAAATGTTGCATACAACTAAAAAAAAACCCACCAAAACACCAATATTGGTGTAAAGGATTTCTCACAGTGTTAGCAGAATGTCACGAGTTTTGTCATCCTGCACTGCAATGGAAGATATTGTTATTTAGTCACGTTGCAGCTCCCAGAATAACCTGGTCATATGCTTGCTAAGCAAGAAGAATAAGCAAAGCAGACCTTGTAACAAAGAATGTGTTCTTTCATTTCACCAAATTCAGTGATAACCTGAACTAGTCTCAGGCTGTCAAAAGACTACAATAAATAGAGAAAAATGTGAGTCAGCAGGCTGTGGTAGACACTGACTGGACCCAATAATAATTAGTTTAATGCAGGGGCATCAAAGGCTTATGGAATCAAACGAGAGGGGAGATTAAAAAGAGACGGTCCTAACCTGAAGACAAGGAGCAACACAAGGACCCAAGAAACAACGTAACACAATACAACCCTCAAGATCTGATAACCTCACTTAATTGTGGGTTGGTTTGTGATTTGTAGTAGACATTTGAATTAATGCAGGTATTCTGCAATTGGTGATCAAGTCATACATTAAATACATTTGCATTTTGAAGCATCACAGTACACTGAAACAGTTCTTGGCCCTCTCTGGAGTTATTTCCTTGCCCACTTCCTTGAACAAGAAGCAGTGAGCAGGCTGAAAGCATTTTGTCAGCTGGCTGGCCAGACTGACAAGCGCAGTGGCCGCTGGCTGATGTGCAGTGTGTAAATCCCTGCGCATCGCGGGGTAGTAATGCACTGACTGCACAAACACGCTCCCGTTCTCAGCGAGCAACACACCTCACAGCACAGACAATGCTGCTTTGTGTTCAGAAGATTTCCATGGAGCTTCACCCCTAGATTCAACCCTGGGCAAAGAATGTGAAAGACAAATTTCAAATAAGTCAGTGCAGCTTGCTTGAAATAAACCCAAAGTCCTAATTTTGAACATTTACAATAAAATTACACCAGAAATAACAGCAAAAGATATTCTATCACCATTCCCCACTTAAAGAAAAATAACAGAAATTACAGATGTCTAACACTCATAATAGGAAAGCGAGAATTGCATTTTCAGCAGTGGGAAATGAAATCTATCTATTCACCACTCCTTTTACATTTTTAAAGAAACTATATAATAGCCATCTATTCAGCTTTCTTCTTACTTGCTCACAGCATCTTTCACTTTGAGTAAGAGCTAAGATCAGCAACCCACAGGCAACTATCCCCAGCAATTTCAGAACAATTTTTTAAATTGTTGTAGGATGTTCATGAATCACAGCATTCACAAAATACCTATCCTACAATTTTCCTCCAATCTGTAAATGTAATCAACAGAATTCCAATTAATTGGTATTTAGTGCAGGGCTTTGTTTGTCGAAGAAACTCTCTCCTAAGCTCCTCATCTCATTATTCTCAGAAAGGGCTTGTAGCATCAATATTTAATGTCAGGGAGAAAGAGATGGAGTTATAAAATAACCACCACTTCATTAGTCATTCCATGAGTATTTGAAATGAAGACATAGCAGTGTACATGGTAAATAATGAACAGAACAACTGTATTGCATCCCCTGCATTAGAAGTGTTTTTGCTGTAAAAAAAAAAGTTTGTTTTCACCTCTGGCAAGCACACTTCAGAACTGGCTGGGATCAAAGGTAAAAGTGTTTATAGCAGTGGTATCTTGTCTTCCCAATCTCCCACAGGTAACAATGCAGAACAAATACTAAACCTTTCTAACATTTTCATTTTATAGGAATAAAATAATAGGCCTCAAAAACATTTTCATATTCCTTAAAAAGGTAATAAATAACAAAAAAAGAAGATGGACAAGTACAAGTTCCAGGTTAAATTTCTAGAAATATAGAATCAACACATTGTAGCATTTCCTGTTTTAAGTATTTTACCTTTCTGACCTGCTGATGTATTTTGAATGAATGCTGAAGGTTTGTTGGAAAGGTTACAGATGCTCCACAGGCTGTGAATAAAAATAACAACTGCATTCTACAAAGCCACTGATGCATGAATGGCCAAAACAATTCTCAATGAACTGAAGCTACAGCAACTCTTCCAAGGAAATCCCGTTGCTTTTAGCAGCATGCCCCAAAACATTAGCACTAGGGGAGCTCTAGGAAGGCCAAACTGCACCTACTTTTTATCTATAAGTCATTTAACCACAGACAATCTTTCCAAATGCTGTGACACTGAGGAGTGAGGCTGACTCAAAGGATGGCTTACGCATAGAACACAGGGCCTAATTACTTCTGAGTTACGTCTACCAAAACTCAAGTCATCTGAGCCTCATGCAGATGCTATTACTCAAAGTCAACTAAATCTTTTCGGAAAATTTTAAATGTGATGAAACAATTGACTGTAGATGGATCAGCTTAGCAAAATGGCTTTGAGAGTAACAATATTTATTTAGATTGATAGCAGTAGGTTTGAAAGGTAGATGGTCCAATTACTGCCTACTCAATTTATGCAGCTGTAACTCTTGCCCACATTTTGACTTGGCACATAGAAAATCCAAAATTCAGTGTTTTCACTGGTAGCAAACATTTTACCAGATGGTTACTTAATCAAATGTAGTTCTTTGGTAATACAGAAACTTTGAACTACTAGCACATTTTAAAAACATTGACGTATTTATAAATCTAAAAGCAGTTTCAGCTCTTTTTATAAATTTATGAAGTCCTATACATGTATAATAAATAGTTGAACAGAATTCCCAATTTCAAAGACAGCAGATCCAATACATTTTGGTTTAGATCTTCTCCCTCTGCGCTGGAGGATTTGCAAGCCTGAGAACATTAGAAAGAAGTGGTTTTCATTCTGTTGTCATTGGAACACAACTGGGAACATAATGACAGTCCATAGACCTAATTTCAAAAGTAGAGCTTGGGAGTGCACAAAGATGTACACAATTTTTACACCAGAGAAGTTTATCAGAGCAAGCAAGAAACTCCACACAGTAACCTGCTAGCCATAAGGCCGCCTGCTTACTGCTGGCTTACACCACAGTCAGCTTCCATCCTAAAAGTCTCAAATGTAGGATTGGAAATTAATTTTTAGCTGAATACTCCAGGTGGACCTTCTCTTACAGAGAGTCTGATCCAGTCAAAACAGAACTCATCCATCTCATTAGGTTTGTCTGACACTGCTCACGCTGGGACTCTGAAAAGCTGAAAAACATAAGGCTCATCATAAAAATTACCAGGCTGCCAAGACAAAGGATTTGCCATGTCCAGACGTGTCCATTCATTTGTAATAGCTTCTCAGAGCTTTTAAGTGATTTTCTTCTCTACAGAGCTCAGAATCATCTCAAAGGACAGGAATCAACTCAAAGGACAGGAATTGAGTGGATTATCAGTGAAGCTACTTTGATGCATATTATCCGTACATAATGTTTGGGGTTTTTTTCTAAATCTAAATCTAGGATTCTCTGTGCAGTGTGATTAATTAAACAGAGCCAAGCTCTAGTCTAGTTTGAAAAGCCATGACTTCATAGGATGGATATGTATCAGTGTATCCGTCCCACCAGGTTAAAATTTGTCCTTTTATTTCTCTTATGCACTCCACCTTCAGCTACTTAGAAAATGGTGTAGAAAAAAGGGGTTTAAAAACCCTGAAAAGATGATTTCCATACTGGACCAGGGAAGGCTAATTACACAGGCAGGAATAAGCAGCATCACTTGGACTCTGTGTGTCAGATTGAGAAGACATAGCTGAAAAAAAACAGGAACCACCCAACAACAAAAAACTAAAAGCATTCATGCTCTTTCTAACAGTGTCAGCAGGTTTCAAGTCACAGTTTGAAAGCATGAAACTCACATTAAACAGAATTTGTACACTTGCTTGCCACAACAGAGTCCTAAGTCAACCTCCAACACACTCTATTGTGCGCTAGGAAGGAAATCTAATTTTCCATTTCAGTCTGCATATCAATACTATCTTCCTGTGGTAAGCCTAGGTCCCTTATTCCCATGCCATATGGCAAATCAAATTCACAACTGAAAGTCAAGCAATCACGATCAACTGACTGTAGGCAGACTTTATAATAGGAAATTCCCGTTTTCCTATACAGGCCTCTGCATTCTCTCTCCTAAAATATTTATTAATTTGAGCTAATATTAATTATTAATTTAGCTCCAAATGTGTTCCTTTGCCAGTAACAGTTGAGCTTTCACTGTAAACTGTATTCTGTAAATGTTTTATTTATCAAATACTTGTTCTCTTTAGGAACATCCTCACTGATATGACAAAACAGAAGTTCAGAAAATTCCTTAGAATGCCAAAGTTTGAAAAAACTTCTTTTAACAGACATCACCATGATGTCTGAAATAAGAATACAGAAACAATTTAAAGGTACATTAAATTGTTCTTCTAAACATCTGTATTAGAAGCCATATTATAATATTCAAGACAGACTTCTTGATTGCCTTTTGCTTACCTTAGAACTGTATATAAAAAAGGGTAACATACATTTATCTATTCTGCTTTGTGTCTTCATTCTCTCTTTTCCATGGAAGCACAAAACAGGACAAATCTGCAGGAACAGGCAACAAATTTTGCTTCCATCTTTACGTTTCCCTGTCTGCTCTCTCCTCATCCTGCGCATACCAATAGACATTTGTACCCATAAGGGAATACACAGGGAGATGCCCAAGTATTTTTTTGGTGGGTCTCAATATTTACTGCTATCACCAAATGATACAGCTTTACTTACAAATATTGCTGATGGGAAGTAAAGAACAACTTTTTTTGTTTTTTTCCTCTTTGCTTGTGCACGTACAAACGTTCACTTTTTCTTTAGTAAACTCCCTTCTCTCAACTTCGAGCTGTCTTCCATCCTATTTTCTCTCCCCTGTCCAGCTGTGAAGGCTTGGTGGGCACCTGGCATCCAGCCAAGGTCAACCAACCACATTGCCCAACTCCCAGATATCACTATTATTGATATTACTGTTTTTATAGCAAGGTGGAATTTAAGCAACGCCTGGTACGGATTAAAAGTATTTTGCTAAGAGATTTACAAAAGCATAACTGAAAATATTATCACTTATGACACGGACATGAGTACCTAAGTTTGGTCATTCATGCTACATTGAAATGCTCTATTCCCCCATAACTGTTATTTCCCTCTGAATGTGCCTGAATTTCGTTCAGTTTGCCACTGTGGGATGATAGATATAACAGAGCAGTTATCAAGGTCTTCAGGTTTCTAGAAGCACTTGGAAGATTCCTATGCCTGCCAGGTACCCCTCTTCAGAGCAGGCACACAGCAGAACAGAGGCTGGGCACTGGAAACTTGTGCTTGGAAGGTGCACATCCACATGTCTGAGTCCAGGCCATGGACAGAAATGTAATTTTTCCAGTGATATATTAATTTGTATTTTTGAATACAAGTCTCTCAATTTGTTCATAGTACAAGCCTCATTTTTTTCCCGATGATAAATTACAGTCAAACATCTTTCAGTTTCAATTTCATTCTAATGATATGTCTGTGGCCATACAAAGCAATTATTCTGGTTTCCTCAGAGCTGTGTCCAGCCCTTTCTTATCTTTGCAGCATACTGAATGATAAATACTTTATTTTCTAAATGCTAATATGGAAATTAGAGAGAGAATCTTCTAGAGTTGAAAGGGAATAGGAATATTAAAGTCTGATGATTCTGTGCAGGAAGCTAAATCATTAGGCCTTAAGAGCTAATGGCCTTAGGAACACAAAACAGCTTATTTATGCATTAAAGATGCAATGTATTTACATTTTTCCAGTTCATGAGTTTTATGATGATTTCCTTGCCTGCACTTTGTCTCCTTTATAGTCTGTACAAAATGGACATGTTTTTCACATTTGGGTAAGTATGAAAAAGAAAACACACTAGCATGAAAAAGCCCACATATTTAGGTTTAATGGAAAATCTGAATTTGAAAAATTGGTTTCAAGGTATTTTTATGAAAAATCATACTTTTGTAAATTAAGGGCTGAAGGGAAATTATGCCGAACTGTCCTTTCTGCATACAAATGATTCAAATGTTTCAAAATGCAATGTAAAATGATGGCCCCCTTTGTTGTCATTTTCTGTGAAGGTTTTTAAAATAACAAATTAGAACTCTTTTTTCAGTATGCTTTCTAAAAGTTGGGTTTTCTCTTTTTCCTCTTCAAAGCTTTGATGGCAGAGACACTACAGAAGGCTTACAACTATCACACAATTTATTTAAATCCTAAGTTACTAATGCATTTACAGTAAGTATAAATGCAAATCTGACAGCAACAATTGCACAATCATAGAATTCAATATAGTGATGTTCAAAATTACATCTGTTACATAGGACAGATGAGGAATTCACCTGAATTCTAGTAAGCTACATTGATTGGGGTTGTTTTATAAAAATTCAGAGTTGTTTTTCTAGATGACAGGTAGTCATTTGAAAAAATAGCATTTTTATACACAGAAGAAATATCCATCACCTTCAAACAGTGGTGGTACTCCAGAAAATTTCACAGGTTGATTTAAGGACTTGTATGTGATAAAGCTCTGGGTTTTTTCCTTGGGCTTAAAGCATTGTCACAGTTTACAATATATTATTTCATTAATGCATTACCATTGAAAAAGAGCTTTAAGTACAAAAATACGTGGCTTGTCCACAGATAAAATGGAATGAAACTCATTGGAAGAGCTAATGCCTTCCCCAAAAGCATTTAAAGCAGCTACAATCGCACTGGCAATTAAGGGAGGTTTCATTAAGAAAGATTAATCATTATGATCTGATCATATCACCAGGAATTTTCTGTGGACTCCATCTTTACGTACATTGAACAGGAAGGTCTGCAGGAGAAATCAACAACTGTGGTAGCAGTTCTACAATGATTTCCTTTTAGCCCACTATTCCAGCTGCTCAGCACTGTCCAAAATTTCAGCTTTCTAGACGCAATTCCAACTAACTGGGTGCAAAAACCAAGTAGATCTAGTGTTTGACTAACAAGTAGAGTTAAAAGAGAATAAAAAACATGAACAAAGTAGTAAAAAGTAATTCCCTCCCACATTTGCTTTTAAGAAGATAAAACATCTCTTGTCTTTTAAGAAGTCTGGAGATTTTAATCTGAAAGGTGATGACACTGCATAGGAATTAAGTTTTGGAGGAAATGGCTGTCCAGTCAATGCTGTGGCTGCTGATCTGAAAACTCTCAGCACATTTTCAACACATTTTCAACATATTATTCGCTGTGTTCCTGATGCAATCAGCTCTAATGACACTACTGCAGTTTCTGAAGCTGGATACCTTCATAGCTAACTGGAGGTGATGAGATTCAGCAGCCAAGGGAAAGACAATCACAGTTTTTAAAGGACATTGTGTCGTATCTCACGAGGGTAAATACAAGCTCCTGGCAGCTGGTGAAAGAAATACAAATGGATCATGGCAAGGGAAAAATCTTCTCATCCAAGAGTTGTAGAGCCGCAGCTGCTTCAGTACATAACCAGTAAAAAATCAAGTCATTCACCAAGATGAAAGGAGGAAACATCCTGCTAGTTAACTTCAACTAAAAATTCTAGTGTTATGCTTTTAGTAGAGAACTTAAAAGTACTGAACACATCCTTAGTTCAGTTACTCTCCTGCCACAAAAGACAAAGCCACAGAAGCAGAAAATGCACTCAACTCCCTTTGCACTGCCCTTGTGTCATGTTGTAGTTCCCAAACGTGATTCTTATTTGTGTAAGCAAACTGTAATTGTTTTCTTTTCCATTTCAGTGGGAATAGAATTAGACGCAAAGCCACTCAATTATATATGTTCCCCATCCTTCATTTTTCCACTAACCATTTGTGATGACCTGCCAGTGTGCAAGTGCCCCCATTTGTGCCTGAAGCAATTTCAGATCATATGAATCCTGCACAGCAACAACTTAAGACCTGCAAGAGAAAGCTTACTGCTTTCATAATTTTAACTTTTCCACAGAAGAGGTCACATAGCAGTTAAATCTTGTGATGATTCTGCAGGCAGCCAAAAGATGCATCTCCACACATAAAACAGATCTAGGCTTCTAGCAAATAAATAATTTTTTTGTGCAAAATACAAGTAAAAAATCCTTTTTTTTCCACTACAGGTATGTCTCTGAAAAGCCCTATTACTTGCTTCACTGTTGGCAGTGGGGAAGAAAGTCCATTATTAGTGGCTTCCAAAACGCCGTTAACAAGAGTATTATTCATGCAAATAATTTTCCTTTCTGAAAATATTTTTATTCCATTAAGAGTATTTTCCCATTTAGTTCCCCTGATGGCAAAAGTCACTAGTAAAAGATGGAACCAGTCAAGGAAGAAGCAATTGCTTCTCTCTTGCTGATCAGACAACAAATTGGAGCCAGTCAAGTTTCCACTGAAGCATCAGACTGCTGACAGAAAGAACAGCACTGTTAACTACTGATTCTTGTCAATCATGAGACAACTCTTCCTGAAAAAGTGTTTGAGGCTTCACTTTACTGAACCACAGAAATGCTACAGGAGCATTTAGAAAGGTACACAACGTTAGGCTTGGAATGCTATGCAGATTTATTTTTATCTGAAATACGTACGTGAACAGTCCATGATGAGAGAATCAAATTTCACAGCTAATAGGTTCACTGATTATGATGAATTGTCGGTATTTAGTTAAAACACCTCCACTCAGCCAAGAATGTCATTATTTCTGATGGAAGTTGGAACATTTCATTGCACATTGTCTCAGCTGTCATCACATCTTTGGCACAGTAATTTCTTCTCTTAAATCAACCGCGTTTGCACTGGAATTCTGATAAGAATCTTAGAAAATTTACGGAAGTGTTAACCTGCAAAACCTGGTTCTGCAATTTTAAGAAACCATAAGGGACAGTTCCTTAAAAGACTTCCCTTTTCCAAACATCTGGTGGTGTCTGGCAGGTAGGCTTCATCTACTAGGCAGCTCCTGCTGCCAGATTCTTCCAATAGGTTTCAGACAAATGCATGACTAACAGAAAACATTTTCATCTACACAAATCCTAGAGAAAATTGCTCAGAATGGCTTTTTTTTTATAAAATATTTGTATTTCTCTGAAACATCTATGCTTACTTTATCTGACGACAACACTAAACATTAAAACGGAAGATGGCATAAAAATCTTTAACTACAAAAAGAATTCCCAGAGACAGCAAGATAGTGTGATTGGTCTTTAAAAAAATTAGATTTCCCATTTTTAGCATGTTTTTGCCTAGTAGCAGCAACTGAGAAATTTCAAATGCTATGTATTATTTGAATCATTGAGAAATGACAGATACTAGGCCAGGCTGTACAGTATGAACCCTGGCACTGCTTCCCAGAAAGCACCCCCTGTAAAACCATTCACACTTTCAGATTTCCTGTCCAGCTAACATGGAGTGGAGCACAAAGGTGCTTTCTCCTATGGTATGATTTAATACTAATGTGTGCACTAGCATGAGAAAGGTGTAGTCCAAATAATATGCTGGAGAGTGATAAAGTAGGAATTTCTGCTCTGTAACAGTGGTAAAATCAGTTTTCTGGCTTCCATTCCTGTTGTCAGAGGATATACCTGTTTGCCAATCAGTACTGTTAATAAGATTTATCTCTAACCTAGTTTAAGGTCAAAATATGCTTGCAGTGGCCAACAATACTGCAAAGTAGTCGTCATTCATGTCTAGATGCAAGCTCCTCACCTGCTCTCTTTCAAACTGAAATAAACCAGCTGAAACTAACATAAACATCCATGGTCACAATTCCCTTTCTAAAGGAAATTAAATCTGCACCCAGAATTGAGGGTTTCATACTGTAAAGTAACAGGTGATCAATGCCTGAAGTCTGCATGAGAGAAAGGGGCAGCACTAAAACTTGCACTGGGATTTGAAGAAGGATGTACAGGATGAAAAAAAGCACAGAATTCTCCTCTACTTGCCACATAATCCTCATTAATCTAACCCTGCATTCACATGTTCTTGCTGATGGCTCTCCTGAATCCACTGACAGATACTCTGTCTAGTGCGGAGTAGCCAGCCCACTTTAAGATACAAAATTTGTACATACTTACCATGATTATTAAATGGAATCAAATAGTGCATCAAGATAGCGTAATAGTACAAGTAAATTGATGGGTATAAGAATTCAAATTTTTTGTGTGTGTGAATTTTATATTAAAATATCTGTGGAAAAAGTAAAAAAAAAAAAAGTAAACAAATGAGGCTTACAATAACTCATCACAGATTCTGGGAATTACAATTTTCTAATCTAAACTAGGCTATCTTTCATTTAAATTATAAGATCAAAGATGAGAATTATTAGAATGTTCTTTCTAAACATTTACAGGCCAGCTGCAGATGGGGACTGTTTTTCATTCACGCTGTCACACTGGGAAAAAAAAAACCACCGAACACTTTAACATTGCTGTCGTAACTCTTGAACATTTGTCTGTTTGGTTTATTAAGTTAGAAGTTACTGCCTGTGATATAAGCAAACAAATAGCTACTGAAGTTGGAACAGCTCTTTCAATTAGCATTGTCATCCAAACAAGAACATTTGCGCTGTGAATGAGTAAGTGGCTGGTGCAGGCAAGAGGAGCGGCTGCTGTCTGGGGGAGCCTGAAGAACGACGGCCACATTCGGATGCCAAGCTCACGCCAGCTCCCCCCACTCGCACACCCTTCCCCGGGCCTGCAGCGGTTGCTCTCACAGCTCCGGCACACGCAGAGCAGAGTCTAAGATACCCTTATCCATAAAGCAAATTATTTATGGTGCAGGAACAGAGAAACTGCTTGAGCTGGTGCCTCCAAGGTGGGACCCCAACAAAGGAACCCCTGGGCTTTTATCCCCTTACAGTCCAGGCAGGCCCAAGTTTTGTTCTCCTTCCCCAGCCCTGGGCTCCTGCAGCTGTGTCACTCACCTGGCTGCGCCACAGGTCCCTGTGCCTTTTTCCATGCAAAGGGTTGGCACTTCAGGGACTCTTGCCTTGGGCTCCCACCATCCGGAGCTCCACCTGCAGCTTGCCAACAGAGCCACCTGCACCGAATGTATCCCTCAACAAAAGTGCGTAAAAACCCCACACAAATCATAGTGGAAAACCATAAAATCTTCACCAGGCATAGATTTAGAACTGTCTGTAAACTGGAATGCTAAACCTGCTTTTGGGGCATCCAGGGAAACAGCCTCAATAATTGGATTACTGATTTATGAGAGGCCAAATTTGAAGTTGGCATAATTTAGGGCCCCCAGCTAGGATACTTTAGGTGACTAAGTGAGCAAATTAAACCAGATCTAAATACAAGGTAGTAATCACTGGAGAAGCTGTGCAAGATCGGGGGTGTTTTCTAGTGCCACGCCTCAGAGCACTGCACATTTACTTGCAGTAATAATGAGACCACATTTTCCTTTCGTATTGTCTGTACTGTCATCATGCTGGGATACCACTGGTGTAGTCTAAGAAACTTGTAGACTTGTCCACAAACTGGTCCCACTCATTTTTAAGCTATTAAATACAATGAAATATTTCATAAGATCTTGTTACCAGTTTCTTACTAAAGACTAAGTTCACAGCATTAATTCACATACCTAACTGACCTCAATAATTTTCATGCTGTTCAGATTCTTATCTAATACTTGTTTCTTGGAGACCATTCAACATGCATGGAAAGTAGTTTTCTACCCAAACAATTTTATTGCTTTTCTCTCTTGAATTTCTGAAAGAATTCAGTAGAATCCAATTCACATAAGTAGCATGTGAAGGAACCAAGACTACTGTCTGTAAGCTTTAGAAGCTTGATGATTTTGTTTGAACTTCTTTGCTTCATTCTGTTTTCAGTTCCTTTTCGTTTGTTTGCAGCAATTGGAAAATTAGCACAGATACAGCATTTGCAAATGTTATTTGCTTAGACTAGATTCTAGGATTGCCTTGTAAGACTAAGCACAAAACTGTCCCAAATCTTTTCCAAGAGGAAATGAATATATTTGCTACAGCAAATGCAATTCAACCTATTTTGTAAAGTCTTGGGGCTATTTTCCTATAGCATCCTATTTGTCAGCAACACATGCAAAACTCCAGTGGCACAGCTTTGAATCTCTTTGTAAATAATGACACTAAGGAAAAGCGACTACACTGAGTTTCAATGAAAGCAGACTTTGCTGATCAGAGAGGAAAAAAAAAGAAAGAAAAAAGTTTTTGTTCCACTTACTATACATGAGAATTGATTAGAGAAGCAGAAGTCTGTGTTAAGACTGTGCTAAGTTTTCATTAACATGATTATAACCCTCACTATCAGAAGAAACACAGTAATTTAAGAGGAGCCCATTTGTGTTTTCCACTGCAGACTGTACAAAGCCCACGTGGCATCTACCCACTGCTCTGTGCTCTGCGTGACTTCTGGAACATTTCAAATCATTGTCTTGAACAGCCTACTGAAGTGAGCACACAGTCATTGGATTTAACTCCAACTTCCACTTCTTCAGTAAAAAGTGGAGTGTAAAACCACACACTACCAATTAGTGACAACAGATGTGACTAAAATTTAAAAAAAGCTGACAAGAAGTGGCCTTTAGGTAATAAAAATCGTTTGGAATATCTGAGTCAGATATAACAGATGAGATGACTTTTCTGTATCCCTTTTCCGCTCACTTGCTGTATATGCATTACTGAGCTGCCATCATTAATTCAATTTGTACCTACAAGAACAAAAATCAAAAAATCCTAATTGTTAGCAAATTCCCTCCGCAAAAGCCCAAGTCCTCTTTGCACATGCCAAAAAAAATACTTAAGAGTATATCCTTCAGTAACTGTTCTTCCTGCCTACGAAACTGTTCTTGTGCTTTCAACAAAAAAGTTCCAGTGCGTTTTCCAGTCAGGTGTCTAATGGGCACGGGGACACAGAAAGTAAAATCTGCAAGGCATGGAACAGACTCATCCTACCCACCACATCTTCCTCCACTAAACCTCACTGGCAATGGGACAAGTAGACCTTTAGATGCAAAACACATAGAAGAGCATGTTCTCATTTTCCTGAACAGGATGTGTACCTGGGTCTCCCTTACTAATACTAGGTTGATATAACTCTGTACAAACACAGGCTGTTAGCTCTAGCTGTAAATATTCTCACTAGCTGGAAGAGTCTGGCCTAGTGCAAGAAAAGCTGTTTATTGTTTCTTCACCTACCCTGGCAGCTCTGCCAAATTACTTGCACTCAGGGTATCTGCAGATAGGTGTGAAAGCAATTACAGAGATACCTAGTCTATTTCTGCCTCTTTTCTCTCCTCAAAATTCACTCATTTCAAAAACCTAAGTAAAGGCTTGGAACAAGTAATATTCTGGGGCTTCAAAACACATCTCATTTTCCCCATCAGTAACACAGAAGTTGCAAGAAATCTGGTGCTGCTCAGGAATAGCAACAGATAAAACTATAATTTTTGCCACATTTCATCCCGTCGTTATTTCTTTCTCAAGAATGACAAGAAGAAAGGGATTTCCTTCTGATTTGTCAGAAGACTGCTTCTTGCAGTCTGTAGAAAACCAGCAGATATTTTGTTAAAAACACTCGGTGCAAAGCAGACCTGAGGACCATATGGTTTATTGCAAAAGATTCTCTCTGACACATCCTCCTCAAATGTCAATCCTGTTATTCTGTGGCAGGGATCAATAATCCCTGTGTGGAGGGAAATTTCTTCCCATCGAGGCCCAAGTGCTTAAGGGTCTATGATTAGCTGCAAGGAGAACAAGGGCTGGACGAAGCTGTTCCAGCACATTTGGAATCCAATACAGAAAACTCCCCTAGAAGCAGCTGCCAGCCCTTTAATGAAACTCACAGCAGTGACTCCTGAGCTGAGACACTGCAGAGTGCCTCCATATCCACAGAGGCTTCAGGTGCCACAACTGTGAAGCATCCTTAAGTTCTTCCTGCAGGTCATCACCCAGATTTTAGAGAGAAGCCACAAGAAGTTTCTGAATCTGAACCTGAAAATGGGGCCATCTGTAGCTCTGCTGGACACCTGATTTATCCTGAACTGAACACGACTGCTGTGTTATGAGAGAGATGATTCTCCTCATCACACCTGTCTTTCTTGACATGGAATTATCTTATCCTCTCTTCAGCTGTATTTTCTTACTTGCAAGTGAGGATAGGGTAACTCCAAACATCACAATTAAACAACACTGACTGGAAAATCCAAATGCTGCCAACTGCTTCAGATGTCAGTTCTCCTTCTCAGCCTACAACCTGGGGGATAATTTTTTTCATGCATTTCCTAACAAACATTTTTCACTAGGAAAAAATAATTTGATTAAATGAACTCCTTTATGGTAAAAGGCTGATTTGGTAAATAGCTTGCTTCTACATTTTCAAAGTAAAGCTAGACCACATGAATTCTGAACTTAATTCAAACTTCAAAGCCTTTCACATTTTAAGGAAAAAGAAGAATAGTTTAAATTTAAGTAAGAAATACGAAATATATATTCACACAAGCAAACACACTAACTGAATTTTTAGACCATTATTTTTTCTTGATAATGTTCAGGAATATAAATTTTTCAGGATTGATTCTTCACGAGAATACGATTTCCTGAAATACTGCGAATACACATGAAATGAGAATGCCAATCCTTGCTCAATTCGTATAGGATTTAATAGAAGTTAATATCAAAATACAATCACGATTGTCAGTAACGTGTGAATGTTTAATTTTATGTGTCTGGTGATCGCTATAAACCTTTAAATACTTACCTTCTTCAGTGCCTATGAAAAGCAGTACTTGTCCTGGTTTATAACTCTATTAATTTGAAATGATACATCCCTGTATTTAACATTGACTGTTAGCTTGTTATTTCTGCCTGTACTTTTCTTTGTAACAGTTCAAGGAAAAATTTATGCTTTGTGTAGGCATCACCTTACTCACCTGGCTATGAAAAACAAACAACCAACCAAAAAACAAACCCACCAAAAAACAAAAGCACACCATTTCCAATATTCAACCCAATAACGCAACCTGTTTTCCTGTGAAAACACCACAGTGAGTTCTTTGAGGAATCAAAGGTCATCAAAAAATGAGAAACAAATCCTTTAAATGCCTTCCAAGTTTTCAGAGATTTTGATTTAAATCTATCAATTATTTTTGTATTGTATACATTGAATCAGCTTTGGCTTTCAAGATTTACCTTGCATAAATGTGTCACCTGCTACAATATGAAAATCAAATCTAATAAGCCCGAAACACATTAACAGGAGCATGATGGTATTGGTGTTATCCTGCCTTCTGCAGAGCAAGTTTGCAGAATTCCATAAAGCATATTAACTTCAAATGTATCACCCAAAGGTGGAGGTTTACCCTTATTGTTGGCTATCACAACAGCAATCCTTTAAAAAGCAATTCAGGAATGCAAGGAGTCCGTGCACATCTAGGCACTCATTTCCCTACCTGCCAGGAAGAAAGGAAACTTGGGAAGGGAGGGACACAACCTCCTTTCTTCCGGAGCATCTTGCCCAGAAAGGCACGGAGCTGCTGTGCAGCTGTCCTGCCATGTGCCACCCCGCGTTCAGGAAGGGCCAGGCAGCAGCTCTGAACAGACAGCTGGGCAGATGCTCCCAGAGCAGACCAAGGAGTCTGCTGCAAACACCAGCAGAAAGTTCAGCTGTCCTTGAGAGGAAGCCAGACCCCAGCATAAACCCCAGAGTACAGGGAAGGAAGACAAAAGGAACTCTCTTCAGAGCTGCGTATTGAATTACTTTGTTTCATATCTCAATAATAAAATAAGCCCTGAAAATTATCTCTCTCTTGATTAATATTCTCCTCCGTTTCTCCTGTAAATGAAATGAGACAGTTCATCTTCTGAAGATGAATTAGATGAAGCAATTCCTGCTCTACTATCATGCCATGCACTTTAAAACCCCTCTCATGCAACAATTACTGTCTCCGAGATCAGTGGGACTCATGGAAATGATCTAGTAATATCTTCAGTAATACTTCCTTTTACTGACAATCATGTTAAAAAAAAAAAGAAATATAAAATTTTAGACCAGTTTACTAAATGAGTAAATCAAAATAGTCTAAACAAAAATAGTCACACTAATATATTCAAGAATACTATTTGGAAAAAAAAAAAAATTTTAAATAGCACCTGACTGGTATTTCTCTCTGACTCCACACTGCATGAGAATTGGCAAAGCACTCACCAGAAACACAGGATGACCTCACGAACCTTGGGGAATTAAGAAGAGAAATTTGCCTGCCCAAGCAAGTGCTTGACATTCAAAAACAACCCCCACCAGTGTGCAAGAGTTCAGCCAACTAATGGGTTTTAACTAGGCAAAATCGGGCCATCTTCATGGTGAGATTGACAGCTTTGGCTCCACACTTCATCTTTTAAATGCCACCTACACCTCAGCTGGGGCAGGCACATCAATAGCACCATTGATTTTTTTCTCACTTCAGTGAAATTACTCATTTTCTGCAGTTGCAATGTTACAAAATAAAGCAACTATTTGAACACTTGAGAGCTCAGTGCTCTTTAAGGCGCATGCCTTGCCTACAGCTCTGTATGCGGCTAAAGCTTTAATGGTATCTGCACACAGCTCCTTTCCTTGCCTCCTAATGCAATTATCCTTCAGAAAAACCCCAATATGACAAATATCAATTACCTTCTTTATAAATTGAGGAGAACATTTCTGATTGATTTTTTTCTTTTTTCCTTTCTGAACATTTTCTTCAAACAGTAGAGAAAACACTGGATAAAAGAAAATAGTATGTGTTGTTTTAGGTTAATTTTGTTCATGCATTTAAAAGTTGGGTTGGAATCTCCAGGGCATTTTGTAAAGCACAGTTCATGTCAGTGCTATTGTTTCTTGTACGCCTTCCATAACACAAGGAAAATAAGTTTTAAATAATTTCTTCTTTGGTCTCGCTAGATGACAGGAATCTCTAAGTCATACTTACAATGGTAAGTAGTAACTTAGGATTTCAGCATCAGTAACAGTTTTTTTAGGACTAATCTTTATCTTATCTGCAGTGCTTAATTGCTGAGGTATGACTGATCCTTAACAACTGCATCTGCATTAAATTCAACTTTCCTGTGATCCACAGGTCAACCTCACTTCTGTCTTTTCTTACAAGAAGAAAAAAAATTGTCAGTCCTTATTATTACAACCTTTGGACTCTACCCATACATCGTCCATAGACCTTTTATGATGTTTTTGATGAATAAGACTTTGCAGACTAACTTTACATGGGACCAAAATATTGATAATTGTCAAAATCGTTGATACTGAAAGCTTATACTGTACACAATAAAGAAATACATGCCCTTGCAATGTCTGTTGAACTATTATCTTCATTTATATTTCATTTGAAACAATACTTTCTAATTTTTTTTTATTTTATTTTTAGCCAGGAGTTTTTCAGATCAATGTCAAATCAAAAATGGGTATTTACTAAATGCAAGCAGGCCACAAATAAAGCCATTTTGCAGAAAAAGAAAAATTACATCAAGCTGCACAGAAATAAGTGGGTTTATCAGCACTCACAGCAATTGCAGAGAAGAAATTGTCTAACGTGTATGACCTGAAAAAGAAAATTCATTTATAAAGGCTTAGCACATTTTTACAGGGTACAAAACCTTCTCCCTAAAGCTAACAGTAAAAGTTTGAAGGGAATTACAGGATATAATAGAAGTCTTAAGATCACAGGGAATTTTTCAAATGCTGCCTTTGGAAATAATACCTTGTGCATATAATTACTTACAGTTGGAACACCACAAGTTCATGTAGCTCTTTTTTTTTTTTTTTTTNTAATTGCATGTATTAATTTTGCTTGTGCCACCATTAACATGATAGTATTCCTTTCTTCTTGGGTCTGCAGAACAGACCTCCCTTAGTATCACAGCACATGCTGCTCTCAGGGACAGCAATCCTTCCTGGTGACTTGGAGCTCTGGCTGCTCCAGAGCAGATGGAGCAGTCAGCTCCGTTCTCTCTCTGACCTGACCTCCTCCTCAAGGAAAACTTCCCCGCCTGTGTGGCTGCTAACTATCAAAGGTCTTGTCATTTCTTTGAAAGTAGTCTTAAACTCTATGTGTTGAGAAATGGGCTATTAACAATCTAGTATAACAATTCTTAAGCTATTTCAACCATTCTTTTCAAAAGAAAACTGTATTCCAGGCTGATTTCAGCATGAGGCTTTTTCAAAGCTTTCATCCAAACTCTTATTATTTCCCTTATTAGACTACTTGTCCTGTTAACTGTTCACAATTCACCTGCACTGAAGGCATCCTTTGCTGTCCATTCCCATCCCAGCACTGAGAAAAGCTGCACCCAAACCCTTCTAGAAATTACTGACATTTCAGTTATTTACACAATGCAAAGGGAGTTACTTAAGATTAGTCAGGAGACAAACAAATTGCCAGCTATATACATACAGATTTCTGCAGGCTATATACATAGAGATGTCTATCTGTCTGTATAAATACAAGGGATTTATTTGTTCCAAAAGCTTGCAAATCTTGATTACCCTGACTCTGCCACAGGGGCCGGACATGTGCGAGGATTTGTAGTCTATCCTCAGTGAACACGAAGCTAACTAAAGCAGCTTAGACAAGATCTTTTATTTGATGGCAGAGAAGCAATCTTGGATGCCATACAGTGTATACAATCTCGAATCACTACAGGGATCTTATCACCCCACTCCGTTCATCATCTGCATGTTTTAACTGCAGCCAGCCTTCCTCCTCCACTGCAGTGTCCCATCATCTTACAGCACACACAGCCAGCGCCGCTGTTTGAAAAAGGCTCGGGCAGATCTCACTCATCTCTGCCTCCTCAAACAAAGCTGTGGAAATCATCCCTCTAAATCCTCCCTGATCTCCTGGTGATCTCGCTTCCCAGAGCTGTTCAAACATATGGGCAGCAATCAGGCCATAGCCAACCTCACATTTACCAGGGATGTTTAGAACAAGCTCAGTGTCCCCTTTGTGCCTGTCATTTCCATTTATACATATGCAATTGTAACTGCCTGCAATTTCAATCCATACATGTCATTCCCTTGAGACATTATTACCATGCTGAAGTGGAAATTCCTATCTGTATACATTAGAAAAATAACACTGCAACAGAAAATGTGAAAATCCCTGATAATAAATCTTCTAAGTCGCTTGCAAGAAATACCATAACTCGTAGAACAAAATGAAAATACATTACATTGAAGCAAGAAAGTATATATAAAATTAGAAGGGAGATTCTCAGATTTCACGTGCTTTCATTAAGGAGCAGTATTTCATGAACTAAACAGTTACACAGTATTTTGAAAGCATTTCTGAGAAATTTTCATTGTGTGGTCAAGATACTTGAAAACACATTTAAGAAAAAATACCTTGTAGAAGAGTAATTTCTGATTTGGTTACTTCTAGAAGCCGCAGCACTTGTTCTAGTTGATTTCCACTAACTTTATTGCCAGTCAATGAGAACTGCATGACAAAATCTGAAGAGAAAACCATAGTGCTGACAGAGCAATTAGTGACTGAAACAAGTCAGGCAGGATCCTATGCTGTCACTATTCAAGCTCAAGGAATATTTACACAGATCTCTATCAGAGAATAAATGCACTCATGAAGAATTACTGCTGTATTTCCCAGCGAACACATACAAGCAATACTCAATACATGTAATGGATTACACACAC
Organism: Donacobius atricapilla; assembly: GCA_013397315.1. Lineage (NCBI taxonomy): Eukaryota > Metazoa > Chordata > Aves > Passeriformes > Mimidae > Donacobius > Donacobius atricapilla. The sequence continues at coordinate 1,011,438 of WBMY01014653.1, forward strand.
AAAGGAAGTTTTTGAGAGAGCGGCAAGAGCTTCAAAGGAATACAGCAGAAATAAAGCTTGTTTGTTATGGTAAAAGTCAACATTGCATGCAAGATACCTTAGATCCATTACTTAGTTCCTGATTTTATTGGGAAACACTACTAGTAGGTAAAGAAGTAGTGAATACAAAGCCTAATTCTGGACACAGCATATGAAGACCTGATTAGAAGAGAATGAAAGTATTTCTAGGAAGAAAAGAATTCTGTTAGTTTTGCTGAAATGATAGCTAGCTAGACAGGTGGATAAAAATACATAAAAATATACATATACATGGTATAAATTAATATACTTGTATTTATATGTATCTAGGTATATGCAGACTGCAAACAGTCCAAAACATTCATAAATTTACTCTGTATTACATACATGAATATATATGCTTATCTGTACACAATGGAAGTCCTGAATAGCAGTTCTATTTATTCTTCTATGCCAAGTATTTGCCTAATTTCAATTACAGCTTAAGCATTCATATAACTATAAAATATATAGCAGCAAAAAGAATAACGGTGTTTAGAGGTAAAACCAATAGAAGTACTCTGAGTTATTCTAAAAACACTTCACCCATTGTCCCACCAACATGGCGATTTGTTTTTGTTGTATTGTGGACTCCTCATCAGACATTTGTGAATTTATAAAAATGCAAAAGCCTGCTGGTAACTCATGAACAATGGTGAAAATTGTTATTTTTATACCACCATTTCCATTTATTTTTATTGCTTGTAATTTCTACAAGTACCTAAATTTACTCTGTATTTCCTAGACAGGTAGGAACCGCCAAGCTAACCTTATCTGTTCTACAGGTTTTAATATTCATATTTCTAGTGTAATATGACAGCTTCTATCTATTTTCAAGTTGCATACTGTTTTTTGTACCTTATCTGCATGTGTGATACAGATTCATTTTACCTCACAAATAGAAGCAATATAAACTTGTCTTCCTCATATATATGGATACTCAAATAGAGGCAAGATAGCTTCAAGTGCTAGTAGTGTCATTAAATCCTGCTATGTTATCAAGACCAGATGTTCAGAATACAAGCATCTCTAAGGTCTCTCTTTCTTTTTCCAGCAAAATGCATTTTGTCTTCCTGTAAAATGATCCAGCCTATGTTCAACTGCAAAATGAAACTTCAAGCTATACCCTGATAAAGGTTTCAAATCCTAAGTACTACAGGGTCAAAGGTGCCCATATGAAGTGAAACTTCTTAATTGTCATTTGTTCTGATATCTTTAATCACACTATGTGTGCATTAATTGGATTCAGCAAAATCACTTGAGCTTTTAGTGTTCTGAAAGCCTGAACAAATGGATTAGTATGAAAGAATATGCACCACAAAAAAATATATATATATAAAAGAAGTATTTTTATTTCCTTTTGTTTAGCCCAATAAGGGGATTAAAATGATATTTGTTAACTAGAATTATAGCAGGATCCCAGACAGTTAATTCTGAGAAAACATAGTCTCAAAGGAATATTCCAGACAAACAAGAAGCTATAAAACAAATATATTCCCTTTAGCTACATAGGAAGAACATATGCAACACATTCTACATCAACTCCACTTCTGTCAAATTACTGCTATGCCACAACTTCTAGCCTATATTCTAATTTAAATGTGTTAAAGCCAAATAAAAAAAAAAAAAAAAATACAAGTGATTTGTGTCCTATTGAGATCCTTTCAATAAAAATTCACACCTAGACTTTTTATCACACGTCATATAACTAATAATTCCTTTAAAAAAGGTGTGAGGGTAAAAGGTTTGGTGTAACCCTAGGCCTAGAAAAATGCTAATTTTCAATCTCACACTAAGCGAATGAGAGACAAAAAGAAAAATGAACTAAATGGAAGAAGTAAAAGCAACCCTCCGCAGGCTGCTTAGGGCATGCCAGGAGACACGAAGCTGTCTGTGAGCTCACGCCGGTACAGGGCACTGGGGTCCCTTAGGCAGCGCAGGGGCTGCACCGCTGCCGGGCTCCTGCCCGGGGAGCACGGGCTGGGGGACCCTTGGGTACTTCAGGCCAGGCAGTGCCCATGCCTGCATTTCCCCTGGCACGGGTCATGCTGGGTACCAAACACCAGCCCGGGAACTGCGGGCTGCTCTGGAGTAACGTCATTGACACAGCTCCCAAAACGTCCCCGCGCACCAGAGAAATGATGTTTGCTTATTGTCCTGCACAGATGAAGGACGGCCTGAGTGATTCATCCTTAAGCGGGTAAACCAAAGCGGGGGGCCTGAATTGAATTGCAACACGATTTCCTTTAAAAGCTTGTTGAGAACACACAGCTACACTGCACTGTGGCAAGGGCTGCGAGCAGGACAAACACGATGCGCCAGCGCTGGAAGTATAAACACACAGGGCTGATCTGAAGTTGAAGATGGGGAAAAGCACAAGCAAAAACAAATTTCTGGTTTTGTACCATCAGTTGAACCTTTTGAAAGTATAACTGCTTTGCAGCAGCAACCCTGGACTCCCAGAAGCCACCCTCAAGACTTCTTCAGTAATTCACTAAGTAATTATGCTCACAAATTAGAAAAAAATACGGTAGCGGCTTAGTATAATTTCCGTTTTAGGGCTAACCCACGTTCAGAGCACATCTGCACATTGTATATCTCATTTGGTGTTTAGAAGCCATATTGTATAGAAGAAAAACAGCTAATGTATTCAGTGCTTTTCAAATTAGATTTCATACTGACAACTTCTGAAAAGCATTGAACTCCTCCAGCTCCCATAGGCTTCAAGGATGCCTGAAATGCAGAAGAATTGAAATCATCTTTGTAATTTAACATGTACAGATTAAGATCTCCATATTTGAACTTTTTCATGCAGATAAATGAAGAGGCTGTTTACAAACCTAGGCTCATACAGGAAAATTAGTGTTCATTCAGCAAGAGAAATAAATGTTAATTCTACCTTGCACAGATGAATAAATCTACTTATGTCAATAAACGCTAATAAAATGAATGGAACTAACATTGATTTCAGGGCAGCCCGGACTTTGGCCAGTGTATTTACTCTGAACAAAACTGAATAAACACATTAATTGACTGCAAGGAGAAGGATTCAGAAAGATACAATATAAATTCTGCAGGCATTACTTTTAAACCAATACTTCTGACAGAAGCCACATTAATTTTTGAACTAATTTTCTCTTTAAGTTCTATATTCAAATCAATAAACTATTATTACCGAGTTCATTTTTATGAAAATCAAACTATACTCAGTAAAAACACAGGTGCTTCAGTTCATTCATAGCACATGACCAGCCATGAATTCAGCATACTTTGATTCTTATCACTTATTTATTTTTATTTTATCCATTATTCATTTCAATAATAATTCTAAAGAGGTATTTTGTATCCTGATTTTTCTAAACTATTTAATACCTACCAATAAATACGTCGCTCAGAATAATTCGTACATCACATCAAATCTGTACGTGGAAAGACAGCTGGGGGTAAAATTAGGGGAAACTGAGAAGTTATATTCACATCCTAACAGAGGCTATAATGATAGGGAAATTATAGAGTAAAACACAGCTGCTGCTCCCTGGATGGAATGGAGCTGGCAGCTCCAAACCTATTCCCCAGCGCTTCCCCACGGACACAACCTGCACGCACAGCACAGCCCGGGGGTGGGATGGAGGCTGCAGGGGAGCGGGAACTGCGCTGGGAGTAGGGAATTCCAGCCGGGAATGCTCGCGGGGAGGGAACTCGAGCACCTGTCCCGCCAGGGAGGGAGGAGCTGATGTCCTGACCCGCAGCCTGGCTGCTCCGCCAGCAACCGGGAAAGAATCGTCCTCCCCAGGTGAACCTGGCTCACCTAAAGAGGGAAAAGGTAAGGTATCATTTCTGCAGTTTCAGGAGCCTAAAACTTATACAACTCCTTTCCTCCTGTGCACCGGGGGAAACCAAAGGATTCCTTTGCTTCCAAAAGGATTTCTGAACTGGAGGCTACCGCTGTGAAATCGGAAATTGAGGTGTTCACGTCATCGTTAGCCTTTGATGGGGAAACGGGAGAAAAATTGGGAATTCAAGCTGAACAATTTAGGATTGAAAATGATTTTCCTAAAACTGAAGTTGAGCAGCTTAAAACTCTGCTCACTGCAATGGAGCACAGCGAGAAACTGGTGGAGAAACTGGCTCCTGTTTCAGACACTCGGCGGCTCTGCAAGTCAGTACACTGCACAGACCATGAGCCTTGGGATGGAAATACTTGGTACAATAATGATGATAAAGCCACAGAGAACCCCGATTCCAAATATGAATCATGCCTGTGTTAGGAAAACAGAAAGACCCAGAATTACCACTTCAGTAACAGTAAAAATGGGAAGTTCAGCACAAAAGCAGTGGCAGGACTTCTTCCTAATTGGAGACTTCATATAAAATAGGCATTTTAAGCTTTTAGAAAAGACAAGTCAATCTTACACCCAAGAACAGTGACAAGAAATGAAAAAAATATATTAACCATTGAGAAATCACAAAGAACTGTCATCACACAACCTCTTAGGTTGAAACGTAAATATAGATGTTCAAATTAAAAATATCACAATATGTAGGGAAAGTTTTCAACAGAATACTTTGGCTGAAGTATGAGTTCTAATCACAGCCATTTATACAGCCACCTAAAATGTAAGAATTAATAACATTTATTTTAAAATTTATTGATATAATGTAACTGGGAAGACCTCTGCTTAGTCATTTTTAGCCATGGTGCCAATGTGATTCAAAGTCCATTTTGTAAATTTACATACGTATCAGAGAGACTCTGACAACTTTGAAGTCTATTATTCAAGCAAGTTACCTACATGATAATTAAAGGCATTTCTACTAAGATAGTTCATGCGTTCAAGAATTAAGGAACAGACAGTCAACTCTTCCACATTTTATTACATATATTTACCATTTCAAATGATTAAATGATTAATTATGAAATCCAGATCACTAAATGTTATCAAAATAAGCGATATTTGTCCTGGAGCATGAGGAAGGCAATATAATTGTTCCACTGGACAGGACTAACAGGAGAATTTGTTACTGAACAAATTGTTGTTGCAGCTGACCTGTTCTCTCTGACAGACAGGTACAGCTGTGAGTTCAGTGGCCCTACAGTGGCCGCTGTACCTGAATTAGTGAAATTCCTGTAAGAAAATGAAAAGCATGAAGGAGAGGAGCAGCTACTGAGTACGAATCAGGATTTCTGAGTTGACTCCATCTGATATTTCCATTCCCTTCTCCATACCAAAGTGTGGTGTAAGAATAAAGTGAATGTGAGAAAGAACACAGCTGAATGTTTCTGTGGGAGCCTGCAAAGAAAACATACAGATTAATACAATGATTTCATTTATTGAGTAGTTTCAGCATAATTACAGCTATATTAAGACTGTCATAGTGAGGCATCAACAGTGCCTTCATAATGCCTACATAAAAGGTGACTCATCAGAGCCCTGAAATTCAAGTGAAACACTTACTGTCACTCAAAATGCTTTAGGAAATGAAAGCCAATTTTTGAAGCCTAACAGGCTAACTCACTATGCTATTTTAATTATTTTTCATTCAGATAGATTTTTCTTGGCACACAGAACCAATGCATCAAGGAGAAATTTCTTTTGAAAAACCACATAGCAAGCTAGTATCAATTGAGGATGCAAGAGTAAAAACAGAAAACAAACAAAAAATAAGACAGATGTCATCTAAGATACTAAATATGAAAGATTTACAGAAAAGGGAACAAGGAAAAGAAGGAGAATATGTAAGCCTTTACATTTATATACAGTCACTTAATAACTGGGCATACATTGCTGAGATTTGTGCCTGATAGAGAATTATGCAAAAATTACTTCTAAACCTGTACGTAAATTTGCAAGGCATTCTAAAAAATCCATGCAACATTTTAACAGCTATTTAGTAGTCCAAAAGCATAAAATCTGGGGGAAAAAAATCAACACATTTCCTTATTTAGTGCAGAACATAATGTGTATCATGTCTGTGAACATCCTGCAATCTGAGAGAAAAACACAGCGACTTCCAGCTCAGTGGGACGTGACTTTTTCAGGGAGTGATCTCCAGCTCAACAACAGAGGAGCCTCAGCAGCACTTCCCTCCTCCTTGCACCTCCCTGCACCCCAGGAAAGCACTGCTATCCACTCTGGGCACTCCTTCTGGAGACTCCAGGTGATTTTGCCTTGTTTGTTCTCACACTGGCTGACAGCATTTTCAGCTAGGGAACTGTATGCATTCACCTCATAGAGCAGAAAAGCACAGGAGAGTCTTCCAGTTGACAGGGAAAACATTCAAAAGTGCTTTTTTTTTAAAAAAAACATACATTTTAACAATCATGTTCAGTCTATTTCCACATTCCTTAACTGTTGGATAACTGTGCATCTTTAAAACTTCTAATGAAACACAGGAAATTCACATTTCTATTCCTGTAGTAGGTGGGATTGGCTAATATAGGTAGAAAGAGATTCCATCACAAACACATACATTCAGATATGATTTCAGCTTTGAATCAGCCTAAAAATAGAATAGTTTAGAGAACTCTACTTAGGTTTTGTGAATTTCATTTTGATAGCACAAAAAGTATTACGAGAAAACCGATGAAATCTCATGAGCTTTGGAGAAATATACACATTCTTTACATGCTCTCCAGCATCATGTTGAACTGAAAATAAAAATACTGTTTCAATGAAAAGTAAGTTTTTTCAGTTCTTTCTTGTTCTTTTTAAAAGTAGTGTAACCATTAAGATTTAACCTATAAAGATGTACTGCTTAAGTGTAGACATAATACGGCCAAATGTTCCATTAAACAAAATAAAGGTGGCTCACCTTCTTTCCATTATCAAAATCTGAAAAAACACTACATTTCAAAGTAATGTACCCTTATTTCAACAGAAATTTACATTTTCCAGTCAGTTCTTGAGAACATATTTCTATAACCTTTTCATACACCAGTTTACTTTCTTTCACATGACCTAAAACACTGAGTCTGACTGTGTAATTTTCAATACATATACTTAATGTGCTTAGCAGTTTGTCAAGGTCAGTAACACACTATCACCTCAGATGCTTTTTGAAATTAGTCCTCATGATCCATCCCTGTATTATGAAAAAATACTGGGGAAAATAAATGGCTGAAAATTGTGATACATAACAAATAACTGAGAAGCTGCTGACCACCAGTTTGCTTATTTGAGAAACACTGAGGTAAACTGTAACTAAATGAAGCAGCTGCTAGTAGTACCTGATACAGTGGATAATTAAGGCAATTAATCTCCTATCTATGGAAAGTTTTTTACTGAAGTTCATTCCTAAGAACCGAGTCCTTGTGAGTGGTTCTCCCCATGACCCTCCCTCTGGACATTTAATATCAGACAGCACGGACTCTCTTCTGCTTGGATGGGAGCACAGCATCAAACTGCAACCGTGCGTGGAAATCAACAACAGAGCAGGTGGGTGGCCAATCAACACCAGAGCAGCTCCTTTGGGTGGCAAGGTACCTCCAGATAGAGGGTTTTATAAATATTAAACTTGTGAGATTTTCATTCCAGTTACACTATTAATAATGTAGGAATGTAACCTACATAGTAACTGCTTCATGCAAAGCCTCCTTCTTCCAACAACATCCCAGGATTAGACTGCGCTAGCCTACTCTAAAAATATAGTCACCCATCATGTGGCCTTGCACCAGCTATGAGTAATCTGTTTTCTTCCATCTCCAGCTTTCCACTAACATGGCAGTTTGGAACACAAGTCTTTCCCTGAGCAGAAAATAAAATAGATGTTAAGTGAGTGAGACTAAGCCTGGGAAAACTGCTTGCATCGCATTAAGGGTTGCCTTACAATGACACCTAAATGTATTTCCATGGGACTACTTCTTTCCAATTCTATGGTAAAATACAGTAAAGTGAGATTTTTTTTTTTAAGTTATGTAACAAGAACCCAAAATTCACATACTTATATTGTAAAAGTACAAAAAGCTTCAAGCAATAAAATAGCATAGAGCTCTTAATTAGTTTTCAAGGGTTACATTTTGTCACCATAAAATGGGACAGAAACAGGAAAGCAGAAAGGGCAGAATGCTCCCCAGAGGACTATGTAAGAGTTTGAACAAAAATTTAGTCTCTAGGGCTCATGCTCTGCATCCTATACTCAAACATTAATCTAAAAGGAAGCACACAGTGACAAAATACAAGCATTCTGACTGATGAAAATGAAGGCATATGTCAGAAAAACTGGCATTTTACCGATGATACTAATAATAGATCTAATAGATCAAGAATGACAAAAGAAATTAAATATTTTTGAAAGTACACACATGTTTGACTTCCAGGGGGAAAAAAAAAACAAACAAAACAAACAGCAAAGGCCAGGGGATTTTTTTTCTTTGGTTGTAGATCTTTCTTTACTTTTATTGGTTATGGGATTCTGAGGACTTAATTAGCTGAAGTTAGAATTCCTTCTGGTCTTTTGCTCTTTGTGCTTAAGCAGAGGAGACATCTATGAATACATTACTGACAGGTGGATAGATTACTAAAGACTTTCCCCCAAAGGCAAATGCTGCTTTATGCCCCTAGTACTCATCTCTGAAAAACACCTTCAGTCCAAAGAACATTGACAGAAACTACCCAAAGTATCTGGTTTTTACCTGCGAAGAGTTTGATGATTTGCTAAATAGAATGTTTTCCATTTTTAACTCAAGGATTTTCCCTTTTCCTTAATCCCTCGTTCAAACAGAGACAAACACACACGCAGACCTTAGAGCAGTCAAGCAATGGTCATTTTTGGTTGGCTAAGCCTAAAAGGGCAGGCTGCATGAATTCTTTTCTTTTGTATATGATGAGGAAAAAAACCCAGTGCTATCCATTACACATCTTCATGTGTAAATGTAACTCACCCATAAACAAACTTATTGATGCAAAAAATCTTCAAGTGTCTGCGAGATTTATTCACACCTTTACCTTAAGAGAAAAAAAGGCAGCCAGACAACTTCCTACTGGAGCACATTTAGAAGAAATTATGAACTCAAAAATAATTTCCAGAAGCGACATGAAGAAAGAGAGATCTGACCTAAGGTGTGCTATCTCAAATTTGCATCAAAGCTCCCAGTGGGCTGCCATGGGCAGCCCAAGCTGGCACAATTCCCACATCTGTGGCTGGGAATTTCAGCTAACACTGACTGCAGCAGCACTGCAAAGGCTGTCTCTAGGAAGGGATGAGTTATGTGTTTATTATATGTCAGCCATTATGGCCAAATGTGGCTTTTCAGAAAAGAAATACCTTCGTGACAATCAAAAGCTATCTGGAGCACAGGTTTTGTATGATCTTCACCAAAATTTGAAGGGAAAGAATAAAAATTGAACACTAAAATGCCATGAATGTCCGTTTCCTGCAAATCTGTGAATGTAATCCAGTCTACCTTCGCATGTATTATAAATTAATTCACAGAGATATAAAAAAATACTGTGAGAGGAAACAAGGCAGGGCTGTACCTATTCCTTCTCTGATTCCAGCTGACCACCTGTCTTTTGTAAAGAAACAGCAACCACTAACTTCATGTGTGTGCATTCCAAAAGCATGAAGGACTTTTGTAAATATAAGTTCCCTTGGAAGGTGTACAAACAAGCAAGCAAACAAACAAAAAGGAAGTTTTATAACCTAAAACATCTTCCCTTCCCTTTGACAGAAAAGGTCAAACACCCTGTTTCAGAATCAAGAATTAAAGCCGTAAGTGGTAACGTCCAGGATCAGAGAAGAGGGGTGGACATATAAACTCAAGGATTCTATGATGACAAAGGGAGAATAAGTAAAAGGATTATTATCTCTCACCTCTGGAACTAACTCTGAAATGGGTTATTTGTATATGGAAAGACTCCAGTCAAGGATATGATGTACATTACTCCAGAAGGCCTGAATACACATTTGAAAATTTAAATAAATAAATAAATAAATAAATAAATATTTAAACTGCCAGGACAGTTTGAGAACATCCCAAATGATTTAAAAAATGCCTCTGTCTCATCCCTTACCTTCTAGTTACCTGACACTTCATGTATTTGCCTCATGAGATTCCTCTAACCAGCAGCTACTGTGTACACATCAACATCTAAACTAGTCCAGTAGACTTTCCCTTTTGTCAGTGAAGAGACCTAGGGGAGCATATACAATTATTCACCTAAACTTTTGGACAGCTGAGATTAAAAGTTTTAGACAGAGGTGACAGAACATGAAGCACATGAAAACTACAGTCATCACACATTCATCATACTTCAGTCACCTCTCTAAATCCATTTTCCTTCTTCTTCCCCCTTCCCCAGAGCTGGATGCAGTCCCACCCTGAACATCTCCTGTTTAATCATGTTCTCATGACTGTCTGAACAGTCATATGTTTACAAGAACTCTGACACAACAGATATGCAGTAGAAAATGTTTTTCCACATCCAAATCTGTTTTTCTGCATTATAAATCATTAAAGTCCAAAGAAAAATGGTCATTTATTTTGAAATGTAGGGTTCTCCAGACTAATATCTGAATTCCTTCCTCTAGGAATTCTGAATATAAGTCATAATTCTACATTTCATTGAAATATAAAGCTACAGTTAGCTACAGTGGGTTCTAAATGCTCCCTCCCAAACCAGAAATGGCTCATGCCAGTGTCCAGCAGTCACCAGGGTCACTGACTATGAAGGCAAACCATTCCCATGTGTCTCTGCTGCTATCCCCACTCTGCCTACATAGTCCTATTTCTTCTGGAATCTTGGATCATGAAGGTCATGCTACACAACATATTTATTCTGACTAAACTGTAGAAATCTGACATGCAGACAGAGTGAACAGCAAGACTGACAGTGATTGAATGTAACTGCTTTGAAGTCACACCAGATTTAGACTGACTGTATCCTGTAATATTTGGGAATGCACTGTATGAAACTGTTCTTCTTCATCTATACACACACATTTTAAAAACAAATCTGCTTTTTTTTGACACAGTATAGTAATAACCTGAGTCCTTGAACACCTTAGCATTAAAAGAAAGTCTTCCTTTTACAAAATTGCTGAAGATCACTGAAATGTAACCTTTGTGATAGGTCAGTTAACTTCAGATCAGTAAACACAAACATGCCTTTGCCTCCAGTGAATATATTCCATTTTAAGAGCTGTGTTCATCCCATCTACAAAAACAATTTGGTGTAAGCAGTCACATTTTATTTTCTCACTTTAAAAATGCCCAGAGATTATGTCTGAGGTTTATGCTTTGATTTGCTCAAATAAAAGGCTATTTGAGGAAGCTGGATACAAACATTTCTTGCAATTCTAAATTAAATATAATTTAAATAAAAATAAAATAATATTAGAGTTGGATATTTGATGCACCAAATTATCCTGACTGGAAACCTACTAAAAAAAAATTCTTGCACTGCATTTTTCTTCAAATGGAATTAATTTCTGTTCTACACACTTAGCTAAAATTAATCACAAACGAAATTGTGGTGGCAATTAGCTTGCACTTCACTACCTGTATCACTGACTTTATGTGGAGAGGGGTTTTTTTACCACACCCTAGATTGTCACTGCAGACGCAGGACTCCCAAAGAGTGACCCCCATTCCTTTAGCATTTGTAAGCGGCTCTCCTGGCCCTCTAAACACCCACTACATGATTTCACTTTATGAGCTTCAGCATTGTTGTCACGATCTACAGCTGAATTCTGAACACAGTACCAGAATACAAGAATTACACATTTTCAAACACTAAATTAAGCATGCTGCACACAGGAAAACCTGGGGAACACGTGCAGTAAGGTCACAAAGTTGATGGCTCCAAGTAGAGATTGCTCTGCACAACAGAAACACAATATTTGTATAATATGCTGAGAGTCTTTGAACATTGCTAAAGCACTCCAGAAAACAATAAAAATACCTATTGTTGTTGTATTTCTTCCCCACTGAGACTTAGGAAATATTCCCAGAGCTCCAACTCCAGGATTTTAGACTGATTAAGACAGGCAAGTTTATAAACTGGATGTGAAGTACTTGGTTGCCACATAAAATATAAAGCTGGACTTGGAGAGCTGCACCAGAACATCTGAAACCTGGGATGGATTGACACCTTGAGAGGATACCTAGAACACAGGCTAGACAGTGTTAAAGGCATAAAGTAGGTATTTATTAGGTATTTAGGCCTTCGAAGGATACACCTTGGGCAGTACAAAGGCCCAGCCGAGGCTACACCCTAGATGGACAATGGGTCACACATTTTCACACCTTATAGACTTTGGTCTATTTAAATATTGCGGTCAATTGTCCAATTACGGCTTCAGGTTATGAAGTCCCAACCTCCAGACTGCTCTCCTCAATTGCCTGTTTATACTTTTTGGGCCTGAAGCTGTAACAGTGTCCTTGGTTCGCCTGGAAAAGGATTGTTCTGTCTGACTAAACTGTGAGGAGAACTTGCTAACACTTCACATGAAGTTCAGAGTTATATACCAATGCAGTACAGGATCTGGAACATACGAAAGCTAAAACTTAAGGCACCAGGGTTAAGCAAGTGCTGGTGAACAGACCACTGAGAAGTGCTCAGCTGTTAAGGGCTGCAGACTGTAGGGGTTGCACAAATGTGCTGGTTCTGATTCACCTCTCGCCAGGACCAGCTGATGCTGCGAGGTTGCATAATGTGTGTGAAGCATGAACAGCTCAGTGACAGCACAGACAAGGCAGGAACAGCCACGTCATCTGCTCTGGTACAAACTCGTGCCCTCAGGAGAGGCAGGTGAGGAACAGCTCCACTGCTCAAGGCAGAGCCATCCTTTCTGACGTGCAAAGGGAAACAGGAGAGAGCCTGCATTCAGAACCGACAGGACAGGACCAGCAGCACCAACACATGGCTGGGCAGGGCATTACTCTGAGTTAATTACTTCTGTTGACTTGTAAATAAAAAAAGGGCCCAACTAAATCCATCTGACTTTATGACTTTGGATAAAGGAACAAGTGTTTGTGTTTGGAACAAGTAAGAGCACCCATCAAAACCTTAGCTACGCTTGTATAATCTCAAATTACAAAAAAAGAAAAACAGTCTATTCTTAATGGAAAACATTTCAGAGCTTTCAAAGTATTATTTTTTTTTAAAAAAAGAAACACTTAAGAAAAAAAGAATCTTCAAACCATGAGAAAGTTAATAAGAAAATATGAAAGACTTCTACTTGCAATTCAAAATAAATTAGAACTATCTTGCTGCACGTCCTCAGTGTGCTGTTCCTAGCACTTCAGTTAGGCAAGGCATTTAGGGTTGAAAACCTAAGACTGCAGGAGATACAGGTAATCATTTTGGTATTATCCCTAATTTTCCCAACAATCATTGCCAGAAAGAGAAATACAAGTGAAGGGTTGTTGTTTTTTTTTTTTTTATTCTCATTACAAACTCTATCTTTCTGAGGCAATATCAGAATTTTAATGACTCATATAGTCTGTGAATGAGCATAATGAACATTACCACTCTGACACTTTCAATGTTCTGTAATTTGATTTGTTGGCAATTCCTATTCTCTCCTGTTTACAACCTGCAGTAAACAGGTGAAATACCTAGCCAGTCAAAATAGTGAATATTTATAAGACTCAACTTTATGGATTCATTTTACCTCTCCAGTATAGTTGAGCGCTTTACCTTATTATGCATTTTGAGAAACCATTATGCACATGCCCAAGCAACAGCAATCATTCCAAGAGCAGCCCTATTATGAGGTGAAATAGCTTCAGGGGAGAACTTTGCCAGATGTTTACCAAGTCTCCCAGAAGTTTAAGCTCCTCCACTTTATAAAGTAGAGTACTTTATAAAGTACAATTAATTGCTAATGACCCTTGCTCGGTGCAGGGCTAAATGAGTTTTTAAATTTGCAGTTTCTCTCGGTTGTCCCAAGGACACAAGGAGAAAGCCGGGGATGCTCCTGAGCTGGGGATGAACCAGCTGCCATGGGAAGGTGCCCAGCAGGGTCATAGGGCAGAGGGACCAGTCTGTCCCCTGACGTGCCACCAGCCAGGCTGGTGACCCTGCTGTCCTACAGACAAGGACTGACATCCACTCCTTTCACGGTAAGAGATGCTCCCCACATAATTCACACCTGACTCTGCTGGGATGCAATGGCTGGACCTTGTCTCTCCCATCAGTTATCACACTTCTGCCCTTTGCTCTGCCACCAAATGAGGGAGATCATTGATAAAGGTTCCCTGGATTGAAATCACTGATAGAGTCTGGCAAAATTAATATTCTAGGGCTCTTAATTCCCCTTTTTAATTGATTAAACAGAAAAGCTTCTAATTTTGTAACAAATAAACTACAAGTCCATATATTTATGGTCTAAGCTTTCAGCAAACAAACAGACACACATCACACCTTTAGGTCACGAAACTCCTAATCACACAGTAAGTATCTTAGTATTACTGCTCAGGCAAAATGCTGCATGGCCAGCAATAAACACAGAGCTCTCCAGGCCCTCCACAGAGCACAAAGTAGCAACATGACATCTCCTCAATGTCTCTTTTCTTTCTCAGGTGGAACAAAAAAGAAAAAAAAAATGGAAATTGCTGGGTAGGGTGGTTTAGTCTCTGTCCTCCAGGGCTCTCTGTCGCAAATGCTGCCTTGTTGAGAATTACTCCTTTCTAGTAGTTTATAGTGATATCCACCCACCTATCTGCATTTCACCTACTGGAGGACAGAAAGAAATCTTTGCAGCAAAGCTTTTCTTCACCTGTATCCAGACCTCCAAACCCAGTCACTTTTGATATCTCAGATTTGCACAGCTAGCTTTCATATGAAAAGATTTGTTATGGCTTGGTATCTTAGACAAAACGTAATTTAAAAAAAAAAAGTCATAATTTATATATATTTTAAATGTGTAGGAAAACAATTAGAATCCTGCTTTCCAAAGACTCCTTTAACATTTTAACAGCAGTTTCAAACTGTCTTACCCCCTCTGACTTACACGATCACCCGAAATGCCACAACATTTTAAAATTATCTTTGTAAATTTTTTTAAGTGCTGTTTGAAACAACAAAAAAGGTCTCAGTGAGGAACGAGATGCAAGCACGCACATTAAGGGTGAAATCACATCAATACATTTCATATAACATGAAAAATTAATGCAAGATGAATGGTGAATACTGAGTAAGTGGCTTTCTGCACAAAGACTTCCATGTCATATTTCTGGCTGATGACAGAAGTCTATTAACAAAATTAAGTAACAACCTTGCAAGTTTATGAAATATTAATGTATTAGGGAATGAAAGAAAATAGGCTTCAGACAAAACAAAAATAACTCACCTACGGTGAATGTGAGAGAGGTGAATTCATAAGTGTTTTATTGTAAAATACTAGAACATGGCTCGGTGGTTTAAATAGAAATACATCTGGCAAGGGCGAGACGGTGCCAACCCAGACAGAGGATGTGGAACTGAAGAAAATTTTCTCTTTTTAAAAGGGTCATGGAACAACAGGGACAGTTGAGTGAACTGGTTGAACCCAGTCCTCCTTTGACAGAGAAGCACCCAAATTCATGTTGAAGCAAGATAAAACATGATTTGCAGTGGATGCATACAGATGTACTTGGCCAAACCCTGCTACGTACGGACTTCTGAGCCACTGCAAAGGAGGTCAGCTGAGATGGAAAGAACCCTCTCCTGTCAGTTGAACACTCTCAAGTTCAGAAAACAGTTGAGAATTAAGAGCAGCTCTGCATGACAGCACAGAGAACTAACAAGAAACAGAAGTGCGTCACCAAGAGGGTTTTGTTTTGAGTATCGGGGGATATGTACAGGCAAACAAATACCTATTGAAAGGATGATATTCATGTACTTCTTTCACCAGTTAAAATATTACTTGAAAGCAATTATTTTTCTTGTCTCATGTCCATCTATCTATCCATCTATCCATCAATGCATCCATCTATCCCTTCTTTATTTCAGTTCCAGGCCAAAATGAAACACACTACACACTGAGTGGCAGGGAAAACAGTGTTTTCCCTCTGGTGTTCAGGAATTGGTATCCTAGATTCATTAAAACTCACCAGAAATGTATGATGTGTTAAAGAAGTAATTGAAAATAAATATTATACTTGTTTGAAATTACAAACCACTTCACACTGTTAATTAGTTCAGCAAGCTGTGTGCTTTTACACTTGCAATCACTCATAGAGATGAGATTACTGCTAAGGCGGACTCAAAATAAATATACATGCTAATAGATGCCAAAAAAAATTTAAAAATTAAAAACAATGTTTTCCTCAAACATCTTGAAGATACTGATTTGTGAAGAAACAAAACATTCCCCTCAACTTCTGGGATTAGTAAGGAATAAGAGTAATTTCCCACACACTGCAACATATTAAAATCTACAAATGAATATTGGAAAGAGAATTTAAAAAAAAAAAAATTACAGGAAAAATTAAACATTAACTGCAAGAATGAAATTATGAGCAATATTACTTAGATAAGGACAGGACAATGTTATTATCACATGACGAAAATGGGTCACTATTAAATAAAATATCTCTGTGACTTATTAGCAATAGCCACCTTTTCTTTACAATTGTATAAAATAAAAACAAACATGTCAATGACAGATTCTCACCAAACTTCATAAGTGTGTCTTCCCTAAATAAGAGTAGAATAACATCTTCGGGTCTATTCAAGAGGACACAAAAGCCGGTTTTTACGAGCTTCAGTGGGCACGTTTTTATATGTTTACATGAACTCCAGCACATGAAACCTTTAACTCAAGATGCCAGATAATACGGCCAAAAGCAATTTCACAACCTTTGCAATCATGGCCTGATGACACCCAAAGTGTTCTTGCAACTAAAAATACAAGTTTCCAAAAGTCACTATGATTTATGGGCTAAGTGATCTGGCCGTCTCTGGAAAACTTCCACAGCATGGCTTATAAAATTATATATTTTGATCCAGCGAGAAAGAATTATGAGATGCATTTTTAATGTCTCTCTAGTGCAGGGCATGGAGATATAGAGAATATTCCTTCCTATACCTACTTCTCTGATTTCCTATGCCAGTCACAGAATGATTCTACAAGGTCTTCATAAAAAGTACGGAGGAGATGCTGCTGTTGCCTGCATTTGAGATTGATTATTCTGCAGCTTTTCTACCTCTGTAATTCAGGGAGTGTTTGAATGAGTACTCCAGGAAGGATGTTTTTAGAGAATGTAAGGTATTTTCTGCTTTCAAATGTGTGACACATCAGCACAGTCTAAGTGGTAATATTCACCTAATATTTCCATGCATGTCTGCATCTTTAGCAAGCCAGGAAAACCTTCAGCTTCAGTAAAAATATTTCCATTGTTTGCTTTCCTATTCCTATTGGGAAGGTCAAAAAGAATGCGACACCTGTTTCAGAAGATAACCATAATACTCACTAAACGTGTACAGTAATGACCTTGGATATGGATATGCCAACTTTATTATACTGGCCAGTGACCCAACTTTCTTTAAGGACCTTCATTAAGGGCATTTTTCTTCAACAGATAAAATTAGGATAACTTTGATAACAAAGAAAATGTCAATTGTACATGCTAACTTTAGTTACATTTGCTGATAATTCTGTTGTACTATTCAGAGAATTAGATGCTGTAAGGAAAAAAACATTAATGTTTATATAAATTCTGCATGGAGAAGTTCACCTATATACATTAAATGTGTTTCTTTGAAAAATCATCATTGCATTAGCCCTTTGACAAAAAAGCCCAAAACCTGGTTGTTTCAGAACACAGATTGTACAATAATTGTCTTGAACAATTATTATTACGAATCTTGTCACTAAGATGCTTATCCTGGACATTGGATAGATAACTGCCACCTCTCCTCAGAGCTCCTTGCAGCATTTCCTCTTCCTATTTACATCTCTGTGACAGATACAGCAACAACTCACATCGAGAGACCACGGCTGCAGCAATGCCCAAGTTACTCTTTGAGCAAGAGACCTACAGGTTCATTTACACCTGCAGAAATTATGCTATAAACCAACTGTACATAGTGTTCATTCACTGCCAAAAAACTTCAATAAATGGTCCTAAAATCTTCCTAGATGTTGGTAATGTAGAATGTTATAAACTACATCTGAAGTGCTGTTGTCCTTTTCCTTTTTTTCCTTTTTATATTAATGCTGGCTACCAATGGTAAGAAAGCATAAGAACATGGAAAAACAAACTACAGGGAGCTCTTACAACAGCAAATATTCCAACATCAGAACTTTTTATTGCTACGATTTTAAATTGTTCTGGGCTTCAAAGTTATTACTAATTTAGAAATTCCCACTGAAATAGAGTGGTTTTGGTTTCACTAGATTATTACCCAATTTCAGAAGCTGGACATTAAATTATTAGATACAGAAGTCTGCAATACTATTATAGAGTAACCCCCACAGATGTTTTGACAAGAATTTTGCCAGTTTTTATAGAAGTATTTCTCTTCCTAGCCTGAAATCGCTGTTTGAATAGCTAAAGTTTTTTACACAGCTTTTTTTCTCCAGAGAGAAGACAAGACTCCCATTAGAGCTTGCTGTCCTTCCTTGCTCAGTTTAAAGGACTTCCCAGTAGCATCAAACCTGTTATTTTTTCAGAGTTCTCAGCACTTCATGACTTCCAGACCCAGGTAACAAACACAGCACTTGGCAGTGACTTCACAGTGAATTGTATTTGAAAACTGCTCTTAGGCTGAGATTTCAGAGAAATTAACGCTCTAATAGGGAAATGTTTAAAACAATTCCCATGCAAAAGCACCCTACTATGTTGGGAACCCTGCTCCAAGAGTTTAGAATAACTGGGGAAAAACCAAAATAAAAGCATGGGGACAAAGTCATCAGTGTGCTGACGGCGCAGCTCGCTGCTCTTGTCCAGCACTACTCACTCCAGCCGGAGAGGCTGAAATGGGGGAGAGAAAGCTCCCACTGGAGAAGCGCTCTTGTCACAGCAGGACAGGGGGCTGCACCCTGAGCACCAGCACTGCTCTGAAGAACGAGTTCTACTGAGTGAATCCTATCCCAAAGGGCCCTGAAAAGTCAAGTTTAAATCAGTAATATGAACCCCAGTTACTAACTGGGGAGCAGCTGCGGTGTTCAACAGCAACACGCCCCGCTTGACTTGCCTTGGCAACCAGAAAGTGACCGGGTTTGTAGCGTTTTCTGTTAATTACATAAAAACTATTAATTATTCTTTAACACTTCCCCTGAGACTGGTGATTTTCAGGTGCTATCTAATAAATGAATCATTCTAGTTAGCTAAAACATCTCAACTGTTCATTCCAACTTGGCAGCCCAGCACTAACACCAACGCACAAGCCCCATAAAATTCAACCACTGTGACAAGTGGCAGCTCCAGATGTACGCTTAACTCTGCAATTAAATCACACAATGAGGAAGTGCAGCTATCTGTACTTCCTCTGGAATATTCTACACTGACTGCAGTGCTGTTTAAATTTTTACTGATTTATGTCATCCTGTGTTGAGCACATATAATGCAATTTAGAATTACAGGTCCTTACATTTCAACTACCTTGTAATACTTCCAGGAGGAGAACTGAGCTCTTGGCTGCAGCAGGGGTGTGAAGGGAGCCCTGTTCAATAATGGAGAAGCCCTCTCCTGCCCTGTATTCCTGCCTGGGAACAGCTGAAGGAACTGACATTTCACCTGCACGCAGGTAACACCTCCAGCTGAAGCACCACACTCCAGCTGCAGGTACTGATTCATCACTCTTAAAATTATCTTCACAAGGAAACAAAGTTCTGCTTAGAGCAGGAGATGACACGACTCTTCTTCAACCCCTCTGAGAGACAATAAAGAACCAAGGAATGGATGGATGGATATTGCACATATGTATTTCCTTTCACTGTAAAGGGCATGGATTTGATTTAGTTCCTGTCATTCACAGACAAAAATCCAAATTTAGTATAGACAACAACATCACTGGTGAGATGCATGTTCCAATCATAATAACTTGTAAGTACATACAACAGGGTGTAAGTGAAGAGCCAATTCCTTCCTAATGGACATTATTTAAGACACAGAAAATGCATATTTAAAGTATCAACACAATTCAAACTAACCAGATATCAGTACAGCATTTACTCTAGAAGTTGCCCTGCAGAGATTTCGATATAATTTGTCACACACACTGCCTCAAGACAAGGGAGAAATAGCATAAAAACATTGAGTAGGGTTCTCATAAAAAATTCAAGTTAGATTCAAGCACAGCTAACAATCTTTAGCTGTTACATTTACATGCAAAATAATGAATTGCAACATGCAGAATAACAGATTTTTAATTATGTCTGAAAAAAAAAAAAATTCCCCTTTATTTGACACATCATACAGTGATAGCGAAGAACAGCAAGAGACGTGCACCTTCAGTACACATTTAAAATATTAATTGCAAAGCACAGCATATTTGGCAACTCCTTCATTGCTACTTCCACTCAAGTGTAAAACAAGATTACTGTGAATTCTGATGTGCTATAGTCTTTCCACCTCAGGCAATGATCTTAAACCTCATTAGCTGAGTAGGTCTGTGTGGGATCAGGACTGAAAATGTGCAAAGAGTCAAGATTCAAACCTGGAGGATATTTGTACGTGAGAAGAATCCAAGCACGCGAACAGAACATTCATCTGCACATCTCTAATCCTCTCATTAGATACGAGAACCTACACTTTCTTTCATCCACCAAACACCATGCTGAGACCGTTCCCCCAAGACTTCAAGAAATCAACTGTTCTGGTTTTTATTTTCTGGTGTATTAAACATGATTTTACATGATACATACATACATTGACTTTGTACGTCGTTGGTTCACTCTAAAGCACTCTCCCTTTTTCTGCAATACTGTGTGATTAAATAAGGTGAATAATGCAAAGGCAAAGCCATAAATGAGCTGGACTGGAGATTCTCTCAGAATATTACCAACCAGACAAGAATTCCTATCCACTACTACAACAGATTACTGGGAGTTAACAGCTGTTTCCCACATCAGCTTTACCATGATTTTGTCCAGAACAGCTGTAACTTTACCTCACCTGTCCTTACCCTAATCACTACATTTAAGTGGTTTTAATATTAGTATTCAGAAGACTTTTGAACCCATGTACAATACCTTCTTTGATTAAAAATCCACACTATTGATTCAGAAAGCACCTTTTCCAGAGATAGAATATTCTTTTGTGGTGCAAGCTACCTAGACCCGCAATTCAAAATGTTCTGACTTTATACCAAATTATTCAACACATTAGTTACTTATTTGTCAAAATCAGGAAATCTTCCTTTTTTTTTCTGGAGAACAAGCAGGTTTTCTTTTCTTCTCAATTTATAAAAACTTTACAATTTTTAGCCTTCCTTCCAGCATTCTCTGCCAAATTTAGCTATGATTAGACCTATGCCATTTTTAGAATTTCTCTGCTGCCAAACAGTTTGCAACAAAACCTACAGCAATTCATATTTGTTCCTTTTTAGTTATACTCTGATATCATTTAGCACTTGTCCACTGCCTAATATGCAGTGCTCTCAGCTTCTGAATTTTCATCTATTTATGTTCATCCTCATTACTCCCTTGTTGATTAACTTCCCTTTTTAATCATATTTTTTAATCCAAAGTAGTTCTCTTTCACGATTAATGAGTTGTATTCTTTGGCATCTAATGAATCAGACTTGCACAGTTCCAGTTATCATTGGTATTCTCGTTTCAGCATTTCCTCCCACTCCATTCTCTCCCAACCGCTTTCAAATTCCCATACATATATTTATATATTAAACTGAGAAATATGCCATGTTTACTCTGTGACATTGACTACCACTGTGTTTTTGCATATCAAACAAAACAACCACAATCACTTTTAGTTCAGTGATCAGCGACTTAAAGTAACAGTGGCACAGCAAAATGAGGGTCTACGTAAGCTAAGGAAGCTGTTTCTCATAAAACACTAACTAAAGACTTCACACACTCTTAACACCTGTGACATCATCAGCTCTTTCCTCATTCCCAAGAGGAATAAAAAGAGAGGAATCAATATGTCAGGAAGTGGGCTACATTTATTCTGCTCATCTTCCAAGGCAGGATATGGGGGAGAAGAAAATTGTGGTCCACGAGAAAGAAACACCCAACTTGAAGGGCAGGCTGAGGAAAAAGGTTCCCCAGGAACAAACTGCTGAGCTGAACTAGAAACAGCTTTTTGTGTTTTGAGAGCAGAGATAAAATAATAGAAATATGTTTCATGGAAACTCCCCCAACACATGCAAAGTTTGGATTCTTAGCAAAGAATTCTCTCAGCCTTCTTTTGGTTTCAGTTTTGAAAAAATATTGAAAAAGACGGGAAAAAATAAAGGCAACTAGACAGGAAAGTTTTACTAAAGTAATTGTTCTTCATATTTTCATGGAGGCACAGGCATGCTAATGTATTTCAGAGGATTGTCTGAGGCAGAAGGGACCCAGAAGGATCATCAAGTCCAACTCTCAGGTGAACAGCCCACGCACGTAACCTTGGTGTTACCGGCACCATGCTCTGACCAGCTGGGCTAACCTCAGGGTCACTGCAAGGGACCTATTTTAATTTGCAATCAGGAAAAGCACATTATTACTGAGCTAAGTTTCCTGAAGGTTTATCTTAGATTCTGTATTCCTCAGCTGGTAGATCTTGCTTCGCACATACTTAAAATTTAAGTGTACGTTCTGTGAGCAGAGGCTGCACCTCAGTGCTGAGGAAAGTAAAACTTGCGCAGGGATGTACACCAGCAGTCAGTGAGTCAGTTTTACAAATGTTATGTTGAAAGGGATTATTAATGCCATAACTCCAAAATCATTTACACACACTTATTCCCCCTTCTATGAATAAGGTTTTCAAGTGTTCAAATCACTGCTGGAAAGAAAATTGTGTACCCTTGAAAACTGTTATTGTGTATACAGTAATAATAGTTTTCCTAAAAGTTGGTAAAATACGGATTTAATTATGCAGGTTCTTGTACATCAGTAACTTGGACGTGCGCAAACTCTTTGCATAATAAGATACATACATTATATACACTGATAATACACAATTCTAATTGAATGCTTGTAATTATTTTCAGGATCAAAGCCCTTATTAAAAATTCAAATTAAAGTGTTATAATGGTAGTAGTCATGATGGACTTGCATGTGGATATAATGAAATTAAGCCCTGTAATAAGTGGGATGTTTTGCATACACAATTAGATAATCTGAAAAATTATCAGTGTAGGGCTGACAAGTGCTAAAAGAAAAGAAATTAAATTGCGATATTACTAACATATAGTAGGGAAATAAGAAAAATAACAAAACGCAAACCCTCGGAGACATGGTGAACCTACCAAATGATGAAAGCGAGAGAAAACCTGAAGGCATGGGATGGGCTAATGGCCCAAAACTGATCTCTGTGCAATGAGCAACAGAACAGGGAGGCGCTGCAGGCAGGCAGGATCTCCGCTGGGGCCAGCCTGCACAGCACATGGTGGGGACTGCGCCCGGCCAAACTGCAGCTTGTACCCAGCATGAACTGCTCGTTCTCATTCCCTGCACTCAGCAGCTTTCTCACCTGCTTGCTACGCTGGGAAAGATTGAACAGGTTTTCTCTCAATATTGCTTGGTCAGCATTAAGATAATTGAAAAATTACGGCTCTATGGAAACAGGGGTGTGCTTATTGAAAAATATTTCCAGCGCAGAAGACTAAGACTAACAAATACTCTCAACTGATGTGTTATAGAAAATCTATAGGGAAGGGAAGCAAGGGAAGTTATACACAGCCTCAATTCAGTGTCAGGAATCCAGAAGGCAAAAAATACGTCAAAGCATTTGAGCTGTGGAATCACTGATGCACCACCCTCTCCCTGTTGGGAGCCTGGACTTCCATGTCCTATTTAAATCACATGCTCCTCAGCAGCAGGGCTCTGAGATGCTCAGAGTGCGCTAAATTTAAAGACCACTTCTCTAAAGTAGCTCCAGACATGTTTCTCGGTTCCTAGAGAGAAAGTAATACTTCCCAAACTCTTATTTCATCTTAACTGAGACAGCAACAATGCCTAGTTTGTGCTTAAGGCCCAATATACTTGTACTAGTACTAACAGCAGATTAATCATTGAATTGCTTTAAAAATGAGGCACTACTTCTAGCATTAAAATGCTATAAAAGGTGTCTGCCATCAGCAGGACCACAGCTGAGATGGCAAGAGCAGAGGGATGTACAGGTGACACAGAAGATTCCAGCCTGTGCTTCCAGCCTGGTGCTCTGAGCGGGCCTGTGCTGCAGGAAGCCCAGGGCATGTCCACAGGCATCGGAAGCACCTGGAGCATCCCCCAGGCTGTGGGGGTCAAAAGGCAGGGATGGCTGACAGCCCTTCTGCATTAGAAACTGAGGAAGAGCTTTTGAAATATGGGACTGTAAGAAGTCATAGAAATACACGGAAGACACTACTGACACGAATATCACCAAAGACAGAAACAACCAACGTTTAGATTTCCTTTCTGCCTTAGTAATATGGATTAATACTTGCTTTTGTGGAAAATAAAGGTCAAAGACATTTAGAGATACCACTCGGGTATAACCAGTTTGCTTAAGAAGATTTATACATTGCAATTTGCTTTAAAATTTCAGGCATGCGTAAGAACATAAACTAGTTCCACCAGAGAGAACTAGAAAACTGTTTCTATACAAGATACGCATTGTAACATTCACTCAGATCTTAGGAATTCATGTTTGCTATCTAATTCATGCTGTATTTCAAAGAGAATCCACCATCAGTATCAGGAAACAAATGAAAGTGCAAATGAAACGACATCATAAAACCTACAAAAGTCATTGCAAAATCCAGCTCTATTTATACAAGAATTTGTCAGGTTCAGCACTGCTAATACTATCACTGCTGCATCCTCCTAAAGGCATGGCAGCACAGCCAATGTTTCTTTTAACAAGCAGTCTAGAGCTTTTGTTTGGTTATAAAGTAAAGCTCTTGATCATTATTACTTAGATAAAAACTTTAAAAGTGTATAATGGATTATTTTTGTAGTTTTAAATGGCTTACTTGGTAGTTTCCTCTAATAGCTCACCCATGCATTAATTTCTTGAATCTATAAAAATGGTGTCTAGGTAATTTTTCCTGCCACCTTCTTTTAAATATTACTCACTCAATATTACACACATTTAGTTTCTTCGTAAGTTTCTTACTAAAACCTTTTTTACTTAATCTTGCCTAGTGTAGAGAAACAGCTTCCACAGCTAGTTCTTGCCAAGGGGGGATGGAAAATAAAAGACATTTCTGTTGTACTCTTCAAATGTTTTGCACGTTTTTCACCATTAAAAAGCATGGCTTAAAATAAACAAGTAAATAAATAAATAAATACATGTTTGTTCCTACAGAGGTGGTGAAAATATTGGAACTGAAATATTGAATTATACTTACTTCGTGCCATTAACTTTTGAAGCGAAGAACTGTCCCCCAGTCAATACTCAACAGATACAACAGCTACCGTCAAGGAGCAAAGTGCTTAGATTATAACTATGGGAACACCCAGAGATTCAAAATGAGGGCTGGGGCTCCCTCACAAACAGTCCTGACAGCTACACAGTTCTTTTAATTCTGTTTAACAATCTGTAAAACTAAAGCCATCTTATACCATGACTGCTGTTTCTTTGGAAATGACAATGGAAATGTGCTTTGTAATGCTCAGCTAAAAGTAAAATTCAAGGCAACTATTAGCTTTAAGCTCAAATAATAGCAAAATGTAGAACAGATTAAGGAAAAAAAAAAGAAGAAATAATATAAGCACAGTTTTATTTAGCACCTAGGGAGGGCAGGAAACATGAGGAAAAGTAGGCTCCTTTTCTTCAGGCTCTATTTATCTGGCTATTGATTAGCGTGTGCTCTGTCTGCTCAGACATGCTGGGAACATTTTCCTTCCCATTGTGCAGTCCAGAAAGGAACTCCTGAAGAAGAATTTGAGGATTAATCAGTGTGTTAATTGAGGTTATCTAGATAATGACAGATGGAAAGAACATACTAAGCAAGTCACTGTGGCAGTCGTACTCATCCGTTAAAACCAAAATTAATGGATACACAAACTTAAGTTCACTTGTGCATTGATTTTCATCCAGCTGCAGCAGACTATAAAAGAGCTATCAGGGAAAGTTATCCATTAGCTGTCAACTCAGAATGCCTTAAGAAGCAATGGCTAATCCTCCAGTGATATCTCACTAAATCCTAATCTCTGCAAATTGTTCTTGGAAGAAGCATTAAACTGGTCATCAAACCAGGTTTTTAATGCTTCTTAAGGCTTACTCAACCTACAACCCTTTAGAGATCATACCAAGCACTTAAATATTCAAAAGCAGATAGAAGAAATAAATCAGATGGATATTGTCAACTGCACGTCTACACCCTCCTGCAGTTTTGTGCACTGTGAAATAAAAACAAAAGAAGATTCACCATTATAATAATAAAATAAAAAAAGCCCTAGCATTCATACAAATTAAGATACAACTTTGGTTTAAAATCTGCTTCATGATACAGTCTCTTACTATAAAAGGGTGTAAAACATTTACTAAGTGGTGGAGATAGATTCATTAAAATTTCAGTGCTCGTATCATTCCAAACAAACACTAAATAAAAACCCATTTTTTTCTCATTTTGATTGTCTCATCTAGAATTACATGATGCAACCACTAAAATGGGTACGGCTACACCAGTATGAAGGTAATATCAATTAACAGGTTCTAAGACTAGCAGCATTTTAGAAAGGAAAAAACAGTGATGGACCTTGGAAAAAAATATAGAATAAGGATATCGATTTCATTAAATAACTGTGAAGTTATTAAAATCTCTCTCATAAGTAGGTTAAAGGGAACAAATCATTTTGCTTCCCAGTGCCACAGAAGTGGTTCACTCGAAGATTTTGGATTAGGGTTCTGGAGAGAGCAGAGATATAAAAATTACTGATTGCAGATAATAATCCAAAAAACTTGAAGTTTTTCAGTTGAGACAGGCACAAGTTATGATGTATAAGCAGAAATTATCACAGCAACAGAAAACAAATGGCTGGCAGACACAAAAACACTAAGACAGGCCAAAATAAAATTTAAAAAAAAAAAAAAAACCTAATGCAAAGGGATCATCTATCTGTGCACCTTACAAAGAAAAAGAAAAGTCATATTAGACCTTAGGAAAACTTCCAAACTTTCAATAGGTGAGTGCAAAACACTAGAATAGAATGGTCTTTGTGGAAGCAAAGGGAAGTTGGAAGCCACACACTTCTGTGTGAAGTGCAGTCTTGTCAGAGCAGCTCTGAAAATAACATTTTTGTCTATAAAAGGCAATTGAGGATCAAGGTTACGCAGTAAAAAATACGTAAGTGGTCATACAGATTGGCTGGCAAAAATAATTTTTCAACACGCAACATTATAGACCCAAGCTATTAAATTAACATTTTACCAGCATTCTGCGTTTTCAGAGACCATTTTGGGCAAATTAAGGAAGTTTTGAAATGCGATTCCTTTGTTAAAGAAGCTTTGAAATATACTAAAGGTTAAAATGTCACAGAATTCTTCACAAATCTGAAGTTTTATTTGTGCCTACTATTTGGTGAAGTACCTCAAGAAGTAAAGATAGGCAAGTGTTTCTAATAAAAAAAAGGAATGGAGACTAAATCCAGATAACATTTTTGGAACTGAATGAGGCTCTGGGATAGATGCAAGAGGAACCACGGAATTCTCTCATCGATGTACAGCATGAGTTTTACTGGATGTGACCTCTGGAAAAACAAATGTACTCATCCATAAAGGAATATGCTCTGCAACTGCAAATTAAAAAGGATCCCAGTATCATCATGAACAGAATATGGTGCTACCTAATATATAGTAAGATGTTCTATTTTTCAAACAGAAATAGCTGTATTGTCCTTTTAAATACAATATTGCTCTATCTTCTCCTAAATGTTGAGAAATATTAAGAAGATGCAAAAGGCTTTTTCTTTTAAAAGGTTTTATTCTTCATTTAATTACCTGCTCAGGGGAATAAAGCCACTACAAATTAACTGATCAAAATAAAGCTTAGTTATCTAGGGAACAAAGGGAACCTCCTGTATCTCTTAAAGTTCTTTCACAGTGCATTTAAATATTTATTTGAATAATAGTAATTTCTAGAAACTCGCAAGAACATTGAATTCAGAGGTAGAAAGTGTCAAAAAAGGTGCTAAATGATAAAAAGAAATACTCTGGGAAGTTTAAATTATTCTTGAGGAAGAAGAGGAGGCTCATAAAGCCCAGACAACGTATTTTTAACTGAAAAAATTGACCTCTTTTAAAATCATGGAACAGTGAAGACATCTGTCATTCAGAACACATGTTCCCTCCACCCAAATTTATCATTCTATTAGAATTTCAAAGTACCAGATAATGATCTAAAGTGAAGAGAGGCAATTAAGAAAAAAAAAAAAAAAAAAGGTTTATAACTGTTAAAAAATACAACCTTTTTCTTGGTTGAAAACAGAGACCTCTACCCACAAACACAAATTTCCAAAGTGAGAATGTAGCAATATGTGTATCCCAAAGAAGGTACAATAACCAAGGAGCAGGCGAATTAGAGTGAATTAAGGACCCAGACGCTGAGAAGAGGACAGTATGGTTTAGCCTCCTGTCTCTGTGATGTCTGGGGCCCACAGGAGACAAATCCAGCAGCTGTAAATCCAATTTATTGGAAAGGAAAGGAAGAACAGAAGTGGCAAAACACGGGAAAGGACATCAAAGCATCACTGGCATTCTCTCCAAATGAAGATCTTGAAGGAAAAAACCATCAGGAAACTGATTCTTCACCAGACTCTTCTGACTGCTCCTCGGCCAACAAACTGGTTGTTTATTTGGAGACACAGCTCTCCTCTGGTCACGGTCGGGCACAAGGAACTGGCAAGAACCATGAAGGAGAAGGACCCGCTTATTGGAAGGGACAACACCACAAATTCATCTCCCTGAGCACCAGGCAGTGCTTAGGAAAATGCCATGTTTAGGCAGAATGGCCATACCAGGAATGTAAGTCAAGGAATTGCAACATGGAATTAGGAAGATAGAGCTGTATCACTGTAAGAAAATACAAATTTCTTGGGATGATTTTCAAATGTTTTATCCCCATGTGTAACAGAAAATACACTCTTACTGTGTGAGGTTATTTAAAATTTAGTCACTTAAATGCAGTGATCACGGGAAAACTCTAACAGGAACCTGAACATTGCTAAAGGTGAAATAAGTCTTCAAACTCTTCCTCACAAAACCAGGAATGACTCAGAAGAGAGTGGATAACTTGACAACTGTCTACTTGATTGATGCAAGCAAATACAGAAAATTCTACTCCACTGTCGCCACTTAAAAGATCACAGAACACAGTAAATGGGAAAATGTGATTGTAATCTTGTTGTCTATTATTTTGTTGTTTCTAGCAGCATCAGCTGCTTCTTGGAACAGCAAGAAAAGGATATCAAGCAATCAGTTTTGACTCAGTTCTCACAGAGAAACAGAAGCTAATTCAAAACATGAGAGTATGATGCAGCTCAGTTATGACAGAAAAGGGGATGACAAGAAAAGCCACAGCCATTTCAAACAACAGATAAAGCTTTACAAAAGATTTGGAAAGCTGGGAAAGAAAGAAAAAGGAAGGAAATTAAATGGAAGGGGGAAAGCCTAAGAATATAAAACATAAGCACTTCAAATAACATTGTAATATAACCCAGGAGGGTACAGAGGTTTTTTCTCTATTGAAAGAGAACACAACAGGGGAAGACAACAAGTGAAATGACAATACATCCTTTCTAAAATAAAATCTATCCTGAGCAAATGATTCAGAAAATCAAGAGAATTTTAAAAGCTATTAGGTAACGGCAATAAATAAAGTATTTAAGTGTATCAGTAACAGGAAGGTTATAAAAGAATCAGAATGTTCTACTGAAAGATCAGGCATCAATTATGGATACTGCAGATAAATTACTTCTGTGCATTGATCTTTACTGCAGAATATGACGGAAAAACATCTACTTCAAACTTTATATTTCCAGCAGGAACCACTTACAGAGAAAATGAAGCACTTACAGAAAAGCATCATGGAAAGGTTCTAGAAGATTACTTTCTAAAGCTCATCGCATATTCCACTCACCAAAACATAAAATATAATCTTATAAAACCCAAAACCGGATAAAAAAACCCAAAACCATAATAATCAAAAACAGATGTGACACTATGCCTCTGACTCTCACAAAGGTAGGCCAAGATACCCCAAATATTTCTCTCTCTGAAGAGTTTCATAAGATTTTCTTACAGTAGAAAAGAGCCGTAAGAATTAAGCAAGTTTTGAATACAATCAAGTTATTATCTACTTAACAGAAAACAAGTATCAAATTTATGTTTTTCAGTTGCCTACATCATTTTGTTCATCCTAATCAGCAAATAGCAGAGAAGTGAAAACTGAGGAGAGACACCTGGAACTTGTCAAGAAACAAACAAAACAAAATGCCACCACTAGACTTCCACAGTAACTTCAAGACATTCTGAATTCAAAATTCTTTACTTATTACGTAGAATGTTAAAAGACGGGGCTGCCATTCATAGTAATTTAAAAAAAAAAAAAAAAAAAAAGCATTTTGCACGAAATAATACTAAAAGGATATAAGAATGTTGTGAGCACCGTTAAGGTGCACACAACCTTTTGGGGACAATTCCCTGTTGAGACACATGCCAGCTTCTCAACAGGGTTGCAGAGGATGAGGTGATGAGGATGATGACAATGAAATGTTCATTCAGCACAGACTGCAGAGGCAGCATCAGCAAAAAAAATAGGCTCAACTGGCTAGGAAATCTTTTGGTTTGGGAAATTGAAAAGATGCATTGAAATATCCTGCCAGATGCGGAATTCTTTCTTCTAGTCCATATTATCTAGTCCACTTTGGCATTACCACCCATTCCAGGAGAATCCCTGGGAGAAACACCACAGGATCCTGTGCTGAAGAGCAGAACAGGAATTGTTCTCAGACTGTATCACCTGACTATGGGCACAGCACATCACTGTGGGGCAATTTCCTTCTTAGCTCTTCAATAATTCACTTGCTGGCAGGAGCCTTACCATAATAAATTAGGTCTAAGAGAAAGCATGCTAAATATTCACAATACAAACAGTTCCACTGGCTTTTCCAATCTCCTGAGCTTCTAAATCTGTCTCTCTCATTTCCTCTCAGCATAAGACTTCTGCTCCTACCTCTACTGCCCTGCTCTCTGCGTATTTCTGGAAGAGCTTAACTGAACAGCAGCAATGGAAGAATCAGCACAGAACACTGGAAACGGCATTCACAATCTCACTGCATCAGCAAGGTACCGTAGCATAGCATACATGGAAAAAATGAACTGAGGAAAGACAGCTCCTGTTAGATTTACTACATACCCTCCAAATAATATCTCACTGGAGAATAGCTGTTACATGTCCCTATTTAAAAGGTTCTACAGAACCCATCAATGAAACTTCTACATAGTTACAAAGGCCTGTGCTTTGAGAAGCTAAGATTTGAAAAGCAAATATAGCAGAATATTTTAGATTTCATGCCTATTGCAAGTTGAAGCCCAACCCTACAGTTAATTTTTAAGATGAGCAGTACCATAAATCCCCCTTTGATCACATCCTGATTTCACGTAAAAGCTCCAAATATACCCTGTGGATTTTTTTTTACAAAACTATCTAAAATCTACAAATCACCCTTGCTGTGATGCCCTCCCTAGTGACTATCCACACTAGTCACACAGTCTTAGGTCTATGAGAAGTCAGGCATTTGGTAAAGCTGCCCATGATTTACAGAAAGTACCTGAGATTTTGGAGAACTGTCAGTATGTTTTTTGCAAATTAAGACTGAGAGAACCACTGAGAGTGATGCAAAATATAAAATATAAAAAACACCGACAAAACCCTTCCACACAAATACCAGCCCACCGTTCGGTGAAAGGCGCCAGGCACAGCTGCTGTAGACTGGTAGAGGTTCAGCATGTCCCACATCAGGCCATTTGCAGGCTTCACTGGTCAGCTACCTGCAGGAAAGCCCAGGACTGCCTGGGAACAGACATCCCACCTTGTGGGGTACACACCCAATACTCTGGCCATAAAAAGGATGCCAACCTCGCTGTTAACATCACAGATCTATTCAGCTGTCACACCTCCTTGTTCCCAATCCATTTCATTATCCTATTTGCAACTGAAATATTCCCAGCTCTCCATTCCACACAGTAGATTGTGCCACTTAATGGCAATTAAATGCCCTCAAGGCATTAAAAAGGCTATTATCAAAACATGGTTTTGAAGCACCAGTGTAAACCATTTCATAGAGGCTTTGAAATTCGTAATGAGTATTCACTGAGAACATGTGTGTTGGGGTCATACATCTAGGTGTTAATATAATACTTACCCTCAGTCATAACTAGTGACTCGAAACCTTTCTCTAAAATACTGCGTACAAGAACACTTTAAGATGTTACAGTTTCTTGCCCACCACTAGTAAGTTCCTCTGCTACAGACATTGTTTATAAACCCCAAACCTCACAGCAGGAAAAATAAACAAATAAAGCACTTAGCAAGTTTACATATTTACACTTGAAACCCAAGCATATCAGTTCAAGTTATGAAAAACATTTCAGCTACTTTAAAAAACAAACAGCTCAAACTTTGTTAACACTGGAATCTCACTACTGGAAGGAGGTCGAAAGAGACACGGTAAAAAAAAAAAATTGCCATTTTTTCTCCAGTTGGTTAATGTTGTATTATGTAATGTAATATTGTAATACCTCTCCCACAAAACTTGTCTCATTCTCCATCTGAGATTCCCTGTAATAAATGCATTTTTATTGTTAGATTTTTGTTGGATGTTTTTTTAGAGATCAGCATAGGTGCACTTCATAAAAGTCAACTATGAGCAAATGCAGAACAACAGACTAGGCTAAGCAAGACACTCCTTTGTAACTGTTTATTTTAAATGTTAGCTAGAGCCCACTTATTCTCACTTATCTCATTGGGTTTGGATTTGGATTAGGATCCCACCTACTCAGAGAGCATTTTGACTCTATCTATAGAAGACTACACCATACTGAAAGTGTTTCTTCCCTTTGATGTGAGATATGGCAACAATAACACTTTGGTTCTAAAATATAACGAGACAGTAATATAAAACATAGTAGTTACTAAAATTCCCAGTGACAAGTGATTATGAAGTAAAGCTAACAAAATTTAAATGGGGTTGTCATAATGGCAGGCTTTGGCCTAATGAGTGTCCCAAATTCAGACCTGATTCCATTCACTGCCGGGCAAAAATAAAGAATTACTAACTAGAGTAAGTGGCTTGCTAGGGTGTCTCACAGACAGCCCTGCCCTCCTGTCAGATACAGCCCTGTCTTGTGAGGACAGACCTTGGCTATATTTGGAGATATATTTTTAAATCACCCCCAAAAAATAGAAGCTTCTGTCCCTTCCTCTTTAGTATTTAAGACCAAGAGATTTCACTGTCAGAGAATTATTCGAAATTATCAGACACGCAAGCAACAGCACAACCAACGATATCAGGTGCTTTCAGAAATTTAAAACAAGACTTGTGAAGTATATTTGCTTCTTATTTTCTGAATATTCATTAATACAAACTTCACTTCTCATCTGTACCTCTGCACCAAGTCTTTATTTCACAAATAAGAGAACTTGAGCTTGAGGAAAAGGAAGGGACTCCTGGTCTCCTAACTTCCAGTAACCAACAGTCTCAGATCTTTTACGGTCATTGAGGTCTTAGCAAATTTTGGGGATGAATAGCAGACCAATAACTAAGCTAAACTAGTGAGAAAGAAGTCCTTCTATGGCAGCCGACTATCAGAACAGCTCTACCCTGTAATGCCACCTTTGTTCTGGTGGAAGGGGCAAGTGAGGGAGGTTTTGTTGAGCTGCAGCAGCGAAGGCAGAGCTCCAGGCAGGCAGCGCAGCACGGTTTGCTCACTCACGCCCCAGCACTGCCCCAGAGAAGGATCTCCACCTCCACACTGCGAGACTGCTGCTGCTGCACCCAGGGGGAAAAGCTCCTGCGCTATGTAATTAATGCATGACATCATTACA
Source organism: Donacobius atricapilla (assembly GCA_013397315.1). Classification (NCBI taxonomy): domain Eukaryota; kingdom Metazoa; phylum Chordata; class Aves; order Passeriformes; family Mimidae; genus Donacobius; species Donacobius atricapilla. The sequence goes on from WBMY01014653.1 coordinate 1,045,628, forward strand.
CCAAGGGAACGAACAAAAAGGTGAAATGCTGGTGGGTCTCTGCTATTACATTTGGGATTTGGGGTTTGATGGGTTTGTTTTGACCTCAGCTTACTTTCTATAACAACTACGTAAATTGCACGTCACATATATTTCATTTCCTTTATTTATGTTTTGATTATCCCAACCTCTAATTTGGCAGAGTTGAACTGAACTTCAGAAGAAATTCATTATGTTTGGACTCTAAATTCCTCTCAATGATGGAGTTCTCATGTAAAACATTCAATCTAGTGCTTGTCTGTGGTTTATCCTGCTTCTCGTTGTGATTCTTACAGAACTGCTGACCAGCCTACAGCTCCCACTGCATACTCAGTTACTAATGAGTTTCTCAGAATCTAATTCTATTCCACGACACAGAAATATAAGAAATTTGTTGTTAAGTAGTATTTGTTAGGGAAAAACAAGACCCCAAGAGTCTATGCTGTCATGTAGATTGCGTTCATAAACAGGATTAAAAATGTAAAAAAAAATATAAAGAGAGTGTTACAATTTTAAGGGGTGGTTGAAAAAATAATCTCTAATTAAATAATTCAAATGTAATGTGTCTAATTAATTAGATTTAATCTTACAGTATCTCCTTAAAAGCATTTTAAAAAAATAAGCTCCCTGATAAACCCACGCTGCTTTTAAGCAGCCAAAATTCTCAGAGTGTGCAAATAAAACATCTCACAAGTTATTAATCTTTTGATCACCTAAAATACCTCATCCTCACTGTAGGACTCTACCCAACATCATCTCTTTAGTAAGGAATTTTATTGCTATGCCTCTCCAGTACACTTTATTTTCTATAGGTACATCACTGACCAGTCAAGTGTTCAGTTAAAATCAGGGCTAAATGTATTTTAATTACGGTAAAATTGAAATAAATATGTGTTCATGGTTCCAAATTATGCACTGTAAACAAACCAGGAATGAGGAGCTCAGCAGCTCCTCAATCTGCGTGTGTTCAGTTCATATTTATAGGTCTACCTCACAGTGGCAAAGCTGTGGCTGGCTACAAATCCCCTACATCTGCCAAGGTGACAGAGGACAGCTTTCCGAAAGTATGCAAACACAAGGTGCAGTCAAGCCTTGTGGTGCACCCAAACACTGAAATCCAGTAGGTGCAAGTGATCTTTTCAGCCACCTAAAAAATAACAATTATAGTATCAAACCCTTCTTCTCTAAACCACATCACATACTAGCATTTCAGCTTCACATATTCAATCTAGCCATCCAAGAACTAAAACCTGAAAGAATTCCCTATTGCAGGCAGATCCTTCTAAAACCAATTTAAAATATTAAGTTACTGTTCATGCTTTTCATTTATGACTAGGTAGGGCTCTGTAAAGAATGGGCTGCGGACATGAAAAGGTATTCGGAGCACTTCTTTCCCTCTGTGTGTTTGCAGGGAGCCAGGCAGGGTAGCCCACGCTGACAGGGACAAGGCAGAGGTTGTGTCCCCCCAGAGCAGGCCAGCCTGGGCACAGCTCACGCTGTCACCTCTGCCGCCCACCCACCCCCTTCCTCTCGAAGGCAAGGTGACAGAAAATGTTCACCCTCCCCAGTAAAAATGAGCATCCTGTGAATGCTGCATCTTCTCTGTTGGTTTTATGATGATGGCATCAAGGTCCTCACGGCTCAGAAGGTAATCCATCGAGGAGGCAAAGGTACGACCTAAGAGTGGGAGTAGAAGGAGAGCCCCTGTGCACCCTGAAAACCTGCTGCAGAAGCACAGCCTCAGCCAGTAGCAGACTGCATCACTTTACTACCATTACCTTGAGACAATCAGTGAATTTAGAAGTGTGTCTATTATAAACTCAGAAACAGCATCAATGATTAGTTTCACCTATTAAAACGGTATAATTTATAAATTGTTCTGATTTCCAACCTGTATTTTTCTGACTAACGTTTTTTCTAAGATGAAAACTAATTAAAACCGACTTTATTACACTGAGATACAGCTTCCAAATAAGCAGCTGACCCTGTGAAATGTGTGATATGTTCTATTATAAGATAAAATAAAGATTGAAATCTAAAAGCAAAAGAAACACAATCTGCTTAAGGAAGAAGGCACTGCTGTATGTACTTATGCATTACATTTGAGCTTTTTAGTTATTACAAGAACAAATAAACAAAAACCAAAACAAACAAAAAAAACCCACTACCCTGAGGGATTGAACTTTTACCACTATGACCATTATGTATCTGGGCCAGAATTCAGGCTAAAGACTAATGTGGTTTAGCTACTTATGAAATAATTATAGAAGTACCTCTACCCTTCAAAATCAGGAGCACTGACACTCATCAGAATAATCTCCTCAGTTAAGTTCCTGAACCCACTGCCCACTGAACCCTGGCAGAGCAAAGCCTGGCAGGAAAATCACCATACCAGTTCAGGGCAGCTTATCGCTGAGTTTCCAAAAAAAAATCCTGCTTCTCTTTCGTGAATTCACTCACAGATTGAACAAGAAAATTATTTTCTCTCCACACAACTACTACTCTTAAAAAAACAACTAACAAAGCAACCCTCTTGGAAGACAATTACTGGATGGTTTTACACAATCAATTCCCAGTCAAAGCTTCTGGGATAGCTTAGTTTTACTGTAATGATAACCCACTCCACTTGTAGTCTAATTCACCAGGGGAGAAGAAACAGAGATTCCCCACATTTTTTTTTAGTATTTAATGGTATTACTCAGCCACTGAGAAGGGCAGATAGCTACAGCTCTGAGGCACCCTCAGCACACCACTGGAAATGCTATTTTCCTGTGCACTGAACGGGGAGATAGAGGTAACCATTAGCCTTGCACAACGCAGCACAGTCTGCCAGGTTAGCAACACTTCTCGGTGCAACTTTCTTGGTTTTGTTAAAATCCTGATTACATTCAGAAGCAGCACAGCAAACTCAGGCTGAACATTTTTAACCTTCCATGTCAACTGCTTGTCACTGCAGTAAAAGTAGACCAGCAGCACCCTTCCAGGAGAGTAACAAACCTCATCTGAATCCCTGCCTTACAAGTTCTGACATCAGTAAGAATACTCAGCTCTGGAAAAGAGGCTATTTGCTATTAATACTAATTTAATGGCTTGCTATTGCACAGTGCTATAGCCCCTCTATCTGGTAACAGCCAGCAATCAAGGCTCAGTTCTTGCTGGACTAGAATCTTGAACTTTTACAGGAATGATGCTGTGAAAAGAACAATGTAAAGTTTATTTCATAATTTTGGTTTCAGAAAATAACTAGATCTTAAAATGCATCGTGCCATCTCTAATGTTTCAGAAAGCATTTTCTATCCATAAGCTTCACGGAAAAGTCGATTTGGGCATATATCTAGCTGAGGACATATAACAGAGAAAAACTACAAAACCAGAGGTATTCTCAAGAATAACAGAAAACAAAAATCAGGAAAAGAAACAGTTTAAATTTGATGTGTAAAAAGATTAATGATCCACGTGTCTTGTCACAGTCTACAGCTAAGCAACTACAGTCCTCTAGAACAAAAGATTTTACTACAGAACGCATTTCAGCAAAGGGTAAACAGGATATTTTTCAAGGCAGTGCTAAGAATATACACACACAAAAAGAAAATGCTCTAATGGAAACTGAGTTGTAATAAGCACATTTAAAAACTGTTGGCAGCTTTTAAAAAGCTGATGCACATTTACTTACACAGGCATGTTTTCTAAGCACTCACACTGCAATCTAAGACAGACTAACACATTTAATCACACAGATGTTCACATAAATTGGCCCTGATTCTGCAGATCCATAGCTCTACAAAACAGAAAATGCATCACTAGCATTCCCTAAACTGGGCCTATAATGTTTGCAAAACTTGGCCGTACGGCAATCACATTACAAAAAATGAAAGACTGTAAACTACTTTGTTCAGCACAACATCTACACAGAACTATATTATCAGGGTAAGTTTTCCACTCAGCTTTACTATGACAGTCACAAAATGCCTCTGTGAAAGTTCTCAATTTTCGTATGAGCTAAAATACTAATTAATTTTTCTACAAAGAGCACCTACCATGTTGCACTGCTAATTGCATCTTTCCGATGAGAGGAAAATACAAGTGGCAGGTGGGGATGGGACACAACTGCAGGACCCTTAGAATTGCCAAGAGATGAATCCAAATTAAAAAAAAAAAAAGAAAAGCCAAAAACCCCCAAAACAACAAAAAGATGTTAAAATACAAAGAAGAAACTTTGAAGGTTTCTGAGTTGATTTTACAGGGGCCAAAGCAGAATTCAGGTATTCCAAACCAAAGTTTCAGTTGATCTTTTTTCCCAGTTAAGTTTTTATTGGACAGTGAGCCTTTTCCATGCTACCTGAGCTTTCCCCAAATGTTTAACTCTTGCAAAAAATAATAATAATAAAAAATTACTCTGAGGAAAAAACATGAATCACTTTGGACTTAAAAATTGGTTGCTCAACATGATGTGAAGTGAATTATCTTTGAAGCTGAATAGTTTATCTCCTACAGTCAGCAGTCAACATATCCAAACCAAAAAAGAGAAAGGAATCAGGAGTAATGTGTTATAAAAAAGACCTGAAAGTCATGGAATCCTTCTATTTAAATGCTACATGAGAAACACAGCTTTGGATATCCAAAAAAATGATCTTAGAGGATGGAAAAGACAGAATACTGGAAGAATTATTTTACCTATACTTTTTTAAACATTACTAGAGTAATATTGAATATATTGAAAAACAGAAACAACCATTTAAACAGTTACTAATGAGCATTTAGTTAATGTATTTTTCTCTGCCACCTCTAAATTTCACCAGGAAGAGGTGATCCAATTAGGCATTTCTTCCATGAAAAGGACATGGAAATTCAGAAGTGTAGTTGCTATTTTAATTTTCATCATGGCTGCTTTATTCAGTTTTTTTCCTCTTGAAGGCATTCTACCACGGGACCTCAGAAACCTGTGTGACAGAAAGTAGAAACCCATTCAAAAAGCACTTGCCCACTTGTGTGCATTTACTTTCTCTGTGCTACTCGGATGCCACCTGAACATTCATCCTCTGTCTTGTCCAGGTTTGAAATGCCCTCTCTCCACCCTCAGTTCCAGGGAACTCCTTTCCTCCAAGAAAGATGCACTGTACTCAGTGGAGTGGCCTGGGATGAGCCATGGGGGGGAAAGTAAAAGTGAGAAAGCAGGTTTATGAGCTGTCCACCTTGGAAATTCAGCTGAGCCATGAGAAAACACAGCCCCAGTTTTGACCTGAAGCACAGCTGCCTCATTAAATGACAATTCCAACCCTCACCAGATTGAGTCAAGAACTGAGCCCCTTGGAGGAAGAAAACACCTCCATAACACGAAGTATTTCATTGTTTCTCCTGTGTTTTGTCTACTCTTATAATGCAAAATAATAATAAAGAAGTACTTGTGCTTAATAGTAACAGTGACTACAAAACCCTTCCACACAGCAGAACCTGAGACTTCCAAATTAAAACAGATGCACTTCAGCTTGGCACTCAGTCCAGCCGGCTTCAATGAAACCTCTGGGTTTGTTTTCTGAACCACACTGACTGGACAAGCACCAGAACCAACGCAGCCAGAGACGGCTCCTGGGGTTACTACAGGCTTTGAGATCCTGATCCTCCTCAGAAACTGGCACTGTGCAAATGCACAAATCCGTGCTTGGACTTTGTGTGCGCACACACATGTGCACAGTATTGCAAAGTTGTTCAAACCTAAAAAAGCCCAGAAAGAAACTACCAGGCCCAGAGACAAATAAGCCTCTGCTTTTAATGAATTTATTTATACATGCTTGTGACCAAGTCATCCCACATGATTTTACTAGGCACTTTTCCTTGTGCAGCCTGTTTCCAAAACGATCACAAGAGAAATCAACAAAACCAAACACTGGTAGCTTCAGGTACCTCCTGGAAACCACAGGGCCTATGAAACTGAAAGTCAAGGCCGAATCCACAGCAATCCAATGTGTTTACTGGGCTTTGCATTCAAAGCAATGAGTCATATGATAAATGCACTGTGCAACACTAGACACAATGCTGTAGAGACAGGTCTTTTGCTTTAATTTTTAATTTCCATTTTCTGTGGGTTTAGATAAACCATCAACATTACTTCAGCATAATCCTTTGCAATGAATCAATACTCTAATTTAATAATGGTATTCTGTTGTCAACATATAATGTATCACATAATGTCCTTGTATAGATGCAAAAATATATGCCAAATAAAACACAAGGCTTTGCTTTCATCAGTGATCACAGGTTAAATCAATGTAATAACAAACTCCACAGCCCACAGAAGAATTTCATTCAGGGTTAAAAATCAGCATGGAATAATTTCAGCCATATCCCACCCACTCATCATGCCAGCCAGCACTGTGCAAGCTCTTCTAGGTCACAGGATTCCAACAATCACTTTAATGAAGGGAAGAGAGAACAAATATATCTGAATAGAACCAATGCACATATCTGAGTGTGTCTTATTTGAACACTCCACTTCTTTATGAATTCAGTGATAGCTGCTCTAGTCCCGAACTATAAGGAAGATTAAAAATGGGAAATGGAATTAAGTCCGGTGTCCTCCAACTTAATTGAAACAGATGAAGGAAGTTATAGCTGTAAAATATAAAAAAAAAATAAATTACAATAACTTTTACTTCAGTGATGTGGGTGCACAACCGTGTTTGTTATTTTTACCTTCCTGGTAGCCTTCCTGTCAACAAGTATCTAAGACGGGAAACACAAATCCAGTCATGTCTGCGGTACTGACTGAAGGTACATGAATAGAAAATAAGTGAGAATGAAGACGCAAATGCTCTTAAAACTCCCAGTTGTTTGCCTCAGTATTGTTTTTCAATTCAACAGCCTTTGAAGCATTTAACATTGGTAGATAACTGGCATATTAATCTCAATGCCAAAGGCACGTGCCCTGCAGTCACATGCGCTTCCCTCGATTCAATGACAGCTCACGCTCCTCATGCGAAGCGCTCGCCATCCGTGTCATTTGCTGGCAGAATGCTTCAGAGCTCTGGGAAGAGTAGGTCTGGTTTTACTACGGTTTGGCACCTCCTACAACACCCTCCAGTTGGTGAAAACCCCGCAGTTCCATCTAAGTGTCATCCTTAATGTGAAAAAGATATTTGAGTCAGTGCAAAATAAAACAAAGAGCTTTTACCAAAATGTCAGCGCTGGTAGCAGTGCATCTGCCAGATGCTTGTTACTTCAACCCATGCTGTGCATTACAAACAGTCAGAAATATGACGAGGATAAATGACTGGACCAGAAAATCTTTAGCAAGAAATCAAAGTATACTCAGACTCACAAAAAAAATGGTTGCAATTGGACTTCACAAGATATATCGATTAAGCGTTCTGTAACATCTCTTTCCTTGGTTACTATGCATTAGTTGAGCCCCACCTGCCTGACCTCAGTTCTCTGTATTCGCCTTTAGTCATAGGAAGACAAGAGAAACCACAGTGCTATTTCATAGCTGAATTCACACAGGAATTCTTTTAAGTACAGTATCTCAATTCGAGGATAATAACATTACTGAAGAACCCAGAATACCATGAAAAATGCATATTGGAAAAATCAGGGCATGACTCTCTAGAAATGAAACCAATGGCTTGATAAAAATAAAACCTCCCTAGCATGTTCCAGTCTGATGGTTGATTTTTTTTTTTTTTTTTTTTACCCACAGGCTGGACTATCCTTCTGAAGCAGTGACTGACTTTTACACTGAGCACTGGATGAAGCAGCTTAGGCTGAAAAGGCATAGCCCCTATGTAATCATGGAAAACACACGCAGGCACAAAATACAGAGAGAGATTTGATGAGTAAGTGGCTTTTGCTTAGTCAGAACCTGAAGGATCTTCATCAAGAACTTTCAAAACAGCTAACAGATAGCTTGACTTTGAGTGAAACACAACCAAGAATTAGTGTCATTATGCACACCCACAAAAAAAGAGAGATTTCACAACATCTCCTCAGATGAATACACACACAGAGAAAAGGCTTTACCAACACTTATTCAGGTGGGCAATCATCTGGCTTTCTGGAGAAATAAGTCCTGATTTGACTTCCATTCTCCCAAGTCCTGTTTTGAGCCCATTTCAACACGTTAAAACAATTAAATAAACTACAACACAAGCCAGTATAAATAAAGACAGCTGCTTCTGCTCTTAAAAGCTGTGAAATGCAAAGTAATCTATGACTCCCGTCCACATATGTGCCTTGCCAAGACAGAGGATGACACAAGGGCATGCACTATTTTCAAGGCTGGGGCATGAGATTCATCATGTCAGATCTGCATTCACAAGGTACAACAGGATCCATGACTTTCATTTCAACAGCAGCGGGAACAATGGGCACAGAAGAAACATGCAGCTCAACCTGGGAAATTAGGGATGAATTTGTTTTTTAAAAGAAATCCCTTTCTCACTGAGAGCTATTAGTGGCAGGCACAGATACTTGCTTTGGGGTCACAGGATGTCAGCAGTTCACAACACAAAGGCTGTGCTTCCCCTTTCTCTCCCCTCAGTGGATACTGCAGCCTCAAAGAATTTTACACATATCCTTAGAGATGCTTATATGTATCAGGAGAGTACAGCTGTAGGCTTTAAAAAAATGTTCATATGCCCTACAAATTCAAATCCTTTTTTATGTAATCTATTTAATCTTCCGTTAATGATAATCTCTGCTATCAATGTGCCCAAACAGGGTCAATTTCTGCTGGATTGGCACTTCTTGCATTTCCATCCTACAACTGAGCTGCATTAAATGAAGGGAAACACCCTGCTGTAAAAGGTATTAGCAGCCTCCTTAAACCAAAAAATAGTTAGGAAGCTCTGCAATTGCCAGGAACACTTCAAGATTGTGGTTTTTCTTCTTCCTTTGTGTATCTTGCATGGAGGAGAGTCCTGCCAGCTGAACATTATTTATTAATCAGGATATTCCTGCCTTCTATACTTTGTAAGGAGACAGCCTGGAGGGGTGGAAATTGCTGTGGATTTCTCTTACATGTCCAACGAGACAGAAAGGGGAGAAAGGAAGAGATTGCAAGGGAACATTTAGACCCTGACAGATCCCACCTGGCAAGCCCAGGCAGATACAGGCACACAGATCACAGCAGTTTGAAGAAGCATGCAGCATACCTGGTTCATACAGGGACTGAAAATAGACACATGGGTTGAAAACCTGGCTTCATTCGCTGTTTTGTTGTTAAGAAGTGCCCTATACAGCTCCCTACACCTGAGTGAAAGAGGTTGCATTGAGCTCCACAAAAGATTTTCCTTCTAGTGACTTCCAACTACCTTAGGTTGTACCGCCAGAGTGTACAGGCTTGGACACACCTGTAAGGGCTGCTTCTCAATTACTGTGGCAGACACAAGCAAAACGAGTTATTGCCTCGTTAGCTCTTCTGATTCAGTGATAGTTTCATTCGCAATCATTCCCAGCCATCCGCCACCTGCACACCCACCCACCCACACACATCCAATTTGCTGTTCTTCTCCCAATTTTGTCAATTCACAAGATCAGCTTGCACTGCCTATCCTCTCTGCCCCAACCCTTGTCAACAAATAGATTTAACAGACAAAATAAAGTTCATATGGCTTTCCAACAAAATCCTCCCGCAGAATATCCCTACATTAACACACAAAAGGACCGTAAAAGGGATTCAACTGAACTGACGCTCCCAGCAGCAGCAACAACTAAGAGTTAATGGAGGACACCCGGCTTTTCACTTCCTCTACTGCATCCAAGAAAGCGCAGAAGAATACTATAATACAGTATAATTGAGCATTTCACGAAATAGCATCGCACAGAAGTTCTTCTGGCAAGGATGGCATTTTTCCTAAGGAACCTTTATGAGAAGCTGAAAGTTGATGCACCCAGACCAAATGAATTTTCAGCTTTAGCCCGAATCCTTAGGTTTGTGCTTGAGAGGGAGGGAAGAACCAGCCACCAAGCATCAATCGGAGAACTAGCCCCCTCCTCTGCTTAAAAAAAAAATAGTCCGTTACGGCAACACGGTGCTGTGGCTACACATGGGAGCCGGCAAAGCGCTGGGACGGGTCTGGATATCCGCGGGGAGCCCCGGGCTCCTTCCTTCCCGGCGGAGCTGGCAGCAGCTCCTTCAGGAGACGGGCATGGGACGGCAGAGAGCATCCCTGCGGAACCCGCCCTCGTTTCAAGGCAGACGGGCGTGCGGGAAGCCAAACTCTGGCACCAGCAGAGATGCACATGCACAATCCAGCCCGCACCTGCTGAAGACCACTCTCTCCACACTGCCCCTTCTGGGGGGGGTCATCACTGGTCCCTCTCGCTCAGACACCTCACAGCATCCCTAAGTACCTTCCGCAGATCAGCCTGGAAGGGGAAAGGGGGGAGGGGGTCTGCAGCCTTCCTAAAACCACAACGAAAAGCAGTCTCCTCAAATGGCTGCTCCTGCCTCAACATCCATCGCACAAGCAGGGAACTTGCCGGGGGTGTGGGAAGGGAGAAAGAAGCGCAAACTTCGGAGCTCTCCGGCCTCCCGGGCGGCACCAACCGCACGCGAACGACACGGCAGCCCCCTGCGACCGACGCATCGCCCCGGCCCGACCCCGCCGGCGCTCGGCCAGCGCCGGG
>WBMY01014653.1:1057487-1068715 GCA_013397315.1 Donacobius atricapilla
TGGTGGTTTCTTAATGCGCACAAGATAAATAAATGATCCGGGCAAACCCCTCTAGGCAAACGGAGCCTAGGAAAGAAAGGAGAGGGAGGAAAAAGGAAAGAAAAGAGAAGAGGAAGGGGCGGGGGTGCGGGGTGGGGGCGAAGCTCCCGAGCCCATCCAGTGGGAGCGATCCAATGGGCTGGTGCTGCATGTCAGGAAAGCCCCGTGTGCAGGGAGCGGCCAGGGGTGCCAGTGCGGCGGGGTGGAGAATCCTCCGCCAGGGAGCCCGGGCTCAGGACAGGGCTTCTCCCGCCTCCGTGCTATCCCAGAGGTGTCAATTGACAGCATTTTGTTGCTTTTTTTTTCTAATGGATTCACTAAAGAAAAGGAAAGAAAACAACAACAAACACGAAACCAACCAAAACACAACCACACACCTGCAACAAAAGGACAGTTCTTTCTGCAACTGGGGAGAAACTGATGGCACAGCCGCATGCTGAGGTTCCCAGACAAGTTTTGATATCTTAACTGCCCTGGCTGATTTGGTCTACCCCAAAGCTGAATTCCCAAGTTCAATGTAGTCAACAATGGGTGCTTTCCTGTCGCTTATCGGACAAACATTTCACCAGCTAGGGTGGTCACTGAAGGGTTAACAGCAGTTTGCCAAAGGTGGCTTAATCCCCATTTTCAATTTTTTAGAAAATGCTCTATAGAATTATATATGTACAGAGGTTCTTAACCCTTTGTTCTGACCTGTTACCTTATTGATGTCCTTTTCTGATATTGATGCATAGGTATCATTTCCTTAGTCATGTATTCAAAGCTATTGATATTTCAAGAGGATTAGTGAGCAGAAAAGTTGGAAACAATCTGTGAAATCCATTTGTTCTGCATATAAAGAGACAAAGAGAGAAAATAAAGTATTGCAACTGAAACATACCTGCTTGATTTTTTCTCCAGAATGAATGCTAATACCATTTAAGTTATCAATATTATATTAACTATATATCTAGATTATTGTAACTTCAAGAACACCCTCTGGAGTTTGGCTGCTCCTCCAAGATAGTTCTGTGCCAACAGCCATCAGGAAGATCTGTGGAAGTGGCTTATCAGGTAAGTGTACTATTTAAACCCTTCAAAAAATCCTCTCACTTTGGCACTGGAAAACAGGAATTTAGGGTTTCTACTTCTTTAGTGAGAAGGAGAAAGGATAAGAAGAAAGCACTTAGAAAGAACCACAAATGGATGCCAAATAAGGCAAACAAAGGAGATAGATGGGGAAGTCTTGCAAATGTAGGGAATCTTTTTCACTGATTTTATGGAAATATGGAACCAGGTGCTTCCAGTCGTGAGCACCTGTCTCGCTTTCCTTGTAAGCTTGGAATACCTTTGTCCTACTCAGTGCTTTGTATTGCCTGTACAAATGTCCTTTAGCTCATGCCTCTTCCATAACCATATTGCAGTTCACAAAGCCCAGGATGAATCACTCTGTCTTCATCCACAAATAATTGGTACGTGCTACTTGGAAGAACAAAAATTTTTTTACAGCACTTACAAGACGGAGAGCTTTCATTTTTCTCATGACTATGTCCTGAACTCTTTCAGAGTTTTTCGTAAGTCTCAACTGCACTTCTTCCCCCATTAGGATTTTTAAGCTATCAGCTCCTACATTTTGCAGTGGTTCTAATGGAAGACATCAGGATGTGATACCATTAAGATCACTCCAGTGTAGCCATTTCATTGTTTAATATTGGAAGACTTCCTGTCTTATTCGTAAAGATTTTCAGGCTTCTTTTCTTACAATTTCCCATTCTTATTGATGGTTGATGAACTATTCTTGAAATTGGTTATGGAATGCTTTCAATGGGCCTTACTTAAGTGAATTACTTATAAACAGGCATTAGCCTGATATGTTAATTAAGATCTTAGCAATGACTGTTTTCTCTTGAAGAAAATTCTTTGGTTTAAAAATATGAAATGGATCTTGAAGTAAGAAGCTCCCCTTAACCTCGTCGTAAATGCAAGTGTATTTCAAATAGGTTATCCTACAGTTAAGAAAAAAAAAGTCATTCATCTAGACAGACACCTTAATGAAGGCAACACATGGAAATATCTTCCTGTAATAACTTAGTCATGAGTTAAAATGTTATGATGTATACAAAACCACAGTCTCTGAATGCTTTTAGGTTATTTCTCTGTCCTTAAAAATTAATATTCAAATCATAATGACTTTCTCAAATCAGCCCACTCTTGTTAAACTGAATCTGTTCCATGCATTAATTCTAATTTACGTAGGTATTTGGTAGCTCTCACTTGCATTTCTTCCTACTCATTTTGTATCATAGCCCAGCTCCTTTACTTTTTCTGGAAATATGTTTATCATGATCAGAAAACAATATGTAATTTATTTTTCTTGACTTTTCTTTATAATATGCAAAGAAATCTCTAGTATCTCCTTAAGGACATCTGTGACTGGAGTGGATTAACATTACTTATCTATGATGGAGTCAGAAGTGGTATTTTCTTAAGGACTGGTGTGACACAGCATGTAAGAGGTCTGCCATTTATCCATGCCACTGCGTGGATCATTTTGTTTGTCACAGCGGGTCCCACTCTGGCTGTCAGTAGGTATGGCCCTGCTAATGGTTGTGCTACAAGGGCGCTGCTCCTGCTTGGCTTCACACATACCTACAGCCATTATTTCAAATGATGAAACGTAATGGGTGAGTTAAGGGCATTAGGTTATTGTTTAACTGTTATCATGGAATCAGATCTAGAAACCTCAGGATAGCTATCCTCAGAAGAGCCAACAAAAGGAGTAGAAATTCAAATTCGGAAAATCGGAGCCATGAAATGGAGCTACATCCATTTCAGCATGTAAACAATATGCATGTGGGATGCCTATATCCCAATCCTGCATACACACACAGTCAAAAGCCTTTCTTTCCCCCCCAGTTTCACAAAACACTGAAGACACTCGTTGTTATCTCATGTAAGTATCGTCTGATGTTTTGCGCAACAAAACCTCCACAGGTTCTTTGCTTTGTGGTGTAATCAGCCCCCGAGAGCATAACCAGGCTTGAATTTGTGAGTGTCTCCAGCACCCACCTCACCTTCTGTGTTCTGGTACTTGAGCAGGAGGATATGGCGAACAAAACAGAATTTCCCAAAGGACGCCTGAATTGGGGCTGGTTATATAAATAGGTGTTACGCTGCTTCCCAAACTAGGGCATTTGAATATTCTTTACTTAATTCTTCCTCTTAGCTTTCATCCCCGGCTCGGCTACATCATACAGTTCTCTAGGAGTCAGCTCACAGGCAGGGAAGACTTGCTCTTGTCTGCGGTCAGCATGTCGCTGTATTCCCCCTGGCAGGTGAACCGCAGAGCCGGCCTGCAGCGATGCCATGAGCCAGTGCTCAGAACCAGCGTGCTCCTCCCCGTGCCGGTGGCTGAAACAGCCTTGACACAGGACAGACCAAGCTTCACTCTGCTCTCACCTCGTCAGGGCACTTGGGCTAGGGACCTGTTTGTAGTGTGGCACCCGAAGTATTCCCCTGAATTCTTGCACAGGGTGTTAGGAGTTCTCCTGGCACCCAGGTGCAACAAGTCAGAAATGCACTGCGGAGTTCCAAAGCGCAGCAACCATTTGAGAGGTGAGCAGGCAGCTCCTTTGCACTAGGTCAGTCTCACACAGGCGTGAGGTGAGTGACGCTTAGTTTCGTGTTAAGAAGAGGCTGCTCTCCCCCACTGCAATTTAAACTCTGAATAACAGCCCCATGGCTAAATTAATTGGATAAAATAGACCTATCCTGTAATACGGTGCAAGTGTGCTGGTTCCTCCCCAACAACCCTCAGCCCCAGGTTACTCAAGTCATGGGTAGCCAATTTGCAAGTGCCAAGGCTGCCACTAAATATTCAGAATTACACTTGAATGAGCACCAATGGATACATACAATTGAAATATTTATCTTGGCATGGTTTGTAATGAAATGAAATATGACATGATATTAACAAAAAATCCCACACCCCAAATCCCACAAAACGTGTTTCAGTCAGGAAATATTAGTAAACTGAATACTTTCCTTGGAGAAATTTATTGCTGTATAACTGAAATCCTAAATGCCTGACTCATATTTTATCAAGCCAAATTTTCAATATTCTCTACTTTTAACTGACCATAAATTCTAAGGATTTCTGTGGGATAAATTGCGTTTGGCAAGTACTTTTTACATTCTGATTTTAGGCGTATTGTATCAATCCCCTAAGAAGACACTTAATAATGATTTCAGACTGAGAAATATAGTGACTAGTCTTAACAATGCCCTTGTGACATACTGAAGCCACTGCAGCATAAGAGAAATGAATTTATTACTCTTCAAGCCTTTGTAACCCCTGAGATTTTTATCAGGAACATCAATTTAGGATGCCAGAGAAAGAAATAATTGAAAGCAAACATGAAAATGCCATCAAAAGGGCTTGCTCCAAAGCGTGATGGAGTCAGCAGAAATCTCTCAGTAGACTGCACTCTATCTTGGACTAAGCCCTAAATCAAAATTCACATCTTTCCAAGATCTACGGCAAAATGGTGACAACAGCAAGTGGGAAAGCCTATGAAGCAGTCATCAATAGACAAGAAAGTTAAAATTATTTACTATTATGACTTATTTCCAAACATTTCCTGAAAATCTACACTTTTTCCATCCCAGTAAGGACACCTGAACCCACTTATGAATACGAGTGAATATATATCGTATTTCAGACTTTGTGATCTTTTCTTTTTCAGTTCAGCATTGTTTGCTGTCCCATGTGCCTTCTACCCAGCGCAGAGAACACTGCTGCTATGTGTTATTTGCTGGATATTTTGGAGATCAGATTTCAATAGCTTCAGGAGGTTCAGAAGTTTTGCAGGAACCTCTTCAAAGCTGCCCTGAATGTCCAGAAAATCAACAGGTAGAAAAAGCCAAGGGGAGCAATCTCCTTATCCTTCCACATAAAACAAAGGGAGTTCATTCTGTCAAACTTCATGGAAATAATTTTGTGGCATCCATCCTTACTGTTATATTTGAATGACCCTTTGAAGTAGAAAAAGCCCACAGGAACTCATAATTCTCATAACTTAATCAGGAAGACAAGCTGGATCTTTCATCTTTAAAGCTTTGAGGCATCCATGAAATCAGTCAATTTTTCCAAGCACTTCATCTCTTCGTGATTTCGACTATGAAGGAAAAACATGGGTTTTTTTCCTTCAACAGAGGAGTCAGAATAAACTTTTTTCTTAGTGACCCTGCGTAACTCTGGGGAACTTTTCTGTAACCAGCTACACCAGCATAAAGAGTTATGGAAAGTAAATCAGATGAGAATCCTGGGTTTATCACTGCTGTGCATTTATGAATGTATTTTTGTATGACTTATGCATGCAAGTGCAAGTCTATGGGACCTGATAAGATGCCCCAAGAGTCCTAAAGAAATTGGCTGACGTAGTTGCCAGGCCACTCCTGATGATATTTGAAAAATCACAGCAGTCAGGTAAAGCTCCTTTATGGAAAAATGGAAACATTGCACCCATTTTTTAAAACGCATAAAAAGGAGGACTCTGGGAACTACTGCCCTGGCAGCCTCATCTCTGTGCCTGAGAAAAATTATGCAGCAGATCTTCCTAGAAGTTATGCTGAGGCACATGGACAGGGAAGTGAGGCAGGACAGCTTCACCAGGAGCACGTCTGCCCTGAAGTTGAAGGATGGATCACATCTCCTGTGAGGGAAGGCTGAGAGTCTGCTTCAGTCTGGAGGAGGCCCAAGGGAGACCTCACTGCAGCCTTTCAGCACTTAAAATGGGCTTATGCAAAAGATGGGAAGAGACTTTTTAGCAGGGCCTGCTGTGATAGGACATGGGGGAATGGTTTTAAGCCACAAGAGAGTAGCTTTAGACTGGACCTAAGGAGGAAATTTCTTACACTGAGGATGGTGAGGTACTGGAACAGGTTGCCCAGAGAGGTATGGGATGCCCCATCCCCGGAATAAGTGAGGCTGGAGGGGATCTGAGCAGCCTGATCTTGTTGAAGATGTCCCTGCTCCCTGCAGGGGAATTGGATCAAATGACCTTTAAATGTCTCTTCCAACACAAACCATTCTATGTTTTTGTGATTTTAATTTAACTGTGTGTGGGCAGACACCAGAGGCAGGACAATAAGAAGTAAAACAATGCCCAGAGCAAGATAGCTGCTGAATAAATATTTCAAAGAGAAGAACCAATGGAAAATTAATTGATAAATATCTACATTTAAAGCTGTGGGGTTTTTTAAAAAAGGAAAAAAATTAAGGATGTATTCTGGAAATTTTAGGATTTTGAAACCTATAGTGTTATCAACTGTTGCAACAGTTGCTTGCAACCCCACCAGACTGAAAATGAGATTTTTTTAAAAAAGAACTAGGATTCAGCTTTAAACTAATAAACTGCCAATGTACAGGTCTATCCTCATGGAAACTGCAGGTGTTAACATTTATTTGTCCAATGGAAAACTAGAGATGCATTAGGTAACCTAAAATCCCAATTCTAAATCATAGTACTCTATTTCTTTGTGTGCACTATGACTACATTGATGCACAGCCTTTGTGATGGTAGTTATTCTCTACAGCACAATAATCAGGGATTTAATATTTAATAGGCAATATCATACCAGTAACAATATACCTTGCATACGCTGATGTTTTAATCATGGCAAGCATGATAAACAAAGGGATATAAGGTTTATTGAGTTTGTTTTCCTTTGTGGTTTTCTCGTTGCCTTTTTTTTTTTTTTTTTTACCAGACCAGCTGAGCTAGTTGGCTGAAGGGAACAAAGTTTCAGTCACACAAGTCTTTATTTTAAATGCTTTCTTTCTCAACAAAATTACGTTTCTAATGTCTCTAACAGATCTAAAGGGAGAGCAGCATATCTTTTAGAAATGTGTATGTATGTATATAAAAGCATTGGTGTGCAAATGTAGATCTATTTGAGAAGGAAGATGTTAAAGCTGTGGAGTAAACAGAATATGTGAGTATGTCCCTTGGCTGTGGAACAAAGCCCTGTGACTTTGTCCCATTTGGTACCAAAGCAGACACCAATCAGCTACTGAGGGATTCAACAGCTCCATTTTGCATACAAATATACATATGCAAATATTCCTAGGTCTAGAAGAAGCATAATGCAGAACCACTTTACTGAATCATATTTTAAGGTCAAATTAAACATCTATGGCCCACCAGGAGATCCTGGCAGTCAGAAACTGAAGCACGTCTCTCACCATCAACTGGGATGCATGGAGGAACCCTAAACACGACAGCTATAAAGTGGCGTTTTCGAGAACAAAACCATGTAAGCTCCCAGTCTCAAATTCAGACTAAAATTTTTGTATCTCTTTTCTGTGCAAAGGGGGGATTTTTATTTAAAACAGCGGTCATGAAATGCTCAGTGGCTAAACCTCATAGACTGCTCAGCTACTCATTTGTTCAACACAGCCATTCCCATTTCCTTTCATCTCTTTTGGGAAATTGAACCTTCTGGTTCTGACCAGAACCTCTCTGGTCAGTTGGTCTCTCTATAATCAGAGAATCAAGCTCAGCAGAATGGTAAATCCATACTCAGAGGTCAGAAATTAGGATTTCAAACTTTAAAGCTCCCTCATCATCCAAACCTGTGGTCGGGGAATTATGAGTGTCTCCAAGGTCTCTCACAAGCTGCTCTCTACTGCTATTTCTTCTCTTCCTGTATTTCTACCCTAGAATGTAGGACAGCATAACAACATCCACAATGCAGCAAAATATTGTTCAGAGAGCTTTGAATCTTCATTTTCATTGTTTATCTGGCCATCTTATATAAGGCATCTGTGTCAAAAGTGCTGCAGAGCATGTTTCCATTAAAATCACCAGTCAGTTGCATGAATTCTGTGTAACTTGCACAAATTGAGGTGCCTCAAAGAAAGGTTTGATTTAATTTCTGTTATTGTAGAAGTCTATGTGTAGTTTCTACCCTCCCTCTGAAGGCAAGGTAGGATCAGCTCATAAATTTCATTACTTTTGCACTCTTAAGGATATGCCCTCGAATCAGATGTTCTACACAGAGCCCTCAAATTCAGCCTCCATTCCTCAGCCCTGCTGTGCAAGCCAAGCTGCACTGACATCTACAAGAAATTTTCCCAAGCAGCTGGTGACAAACAGTTTTCTAATAGAAAATTGCTCCTAAAAGTAAATATGCTGCATTTGTAAATTCAAAAGTATACGTAGGCATGTATGCTAAGAACAGAAAATGTCTAACCCTTGGCCTCAGAAAACCTACTTGCATCTCACAAACACAGGGAGTTTTTGTAAATTTATCTTTCAGAGTCACTGTCTTCATTCACTGGTTTTGCACAAACTGTCCTTAAATTAAAGCTATCTATTCTATAATGAAGAGGATTTTAATGATTAAGAATCCTTTTAATTAAGCAGTGATATAATTTCGATAACTTCCCCACCATTAACTCTTAGGAGGTAACATACAAAAGGGTGTCTGGCCTCTGGTCCTGGCTTTATCTCCTACTTGTTCATCCTAGAAGCTTCCTTTGATGGAGTGATCAGGCAGGCAAACATGTACACATAGCTGCACACAGTCTGACTCCCTCCACAGCACAATTCTACACACAAATGAGATAGAAATTACTTCTTAGATGAAAAGCACTTTTCATCTTGAGACCCCATTTCCTATCACATAGAACTTTCCAAAAATATGTTACTTTAGAGATACATGCGATTTCAACACTAGCAATGCCAGCTGAAGTGGGAACTTTGAAAGGAATGTTAAGCTCTATCAGTTTGATCATTAAAGTTATGCAAATGGAAAAAACACATTCCTTCCTTTGAAACTTTGCTACGTTTTAGTTGCAATCATAAGATTCAAGAAGAGAGGATGGCGTTTAAATGTCAGAAACTTGACAGCACCTTAGCACAGTCCCAGCTGTGGTCAACAGTAGAGCTTCTCTGTATTTCAACAGGAACATGATTTTACTCACAATCTTCGCAGAGCAACTGAGAACTGGCTCAAGTTGAAACGTGAAGCTGTAGAGACTACTTGTCTGTAGCAGCAGGCAGCAGATTTCACTGTGCACTACCAGCTCAGGAAGCAAATTCTGAAGCAAAATGTGCTAACCCCAAACCGTGCTAGCAAGACAGACCTGTGCTGCACATCACACGATGTCACTGTTAGTACACGTGGGTGCTTCTCGCTGTCCTGCAACACAAATGCCCTGTTCCTTGTCATGAGAGCAGGGTGCAAGAGGTTTATCTCTGACCAAGGTAAACCAAGAGGTTTATCTCTGAGGCAGCTGCCATTCAGCAGATGCCATTATCTACCCATTTCAAATATGTGAAGAATAAGTTGTATAAATAGTGAGGAAACTCTTCAGGAGGTGCTCAGGACCTAAGCTGGAAGACATCACCCACAAAATCAGCAGAAATGTTCCTGCCTAAGCAGAGCACATCCCTGAGTTATGGCATGGGGGGTTCCTTCCCCCCCCCCAACATTCCAGGCCTTTACTTACTGAAGCAAAGAAGGTTTTTAATTAGAAATTATTTTCTTCATGAAGACCCAGTAAAATAAGGGGAGTCGCCATTTGATGAAATACATTCCTCTTGTCCTGTCATCTTTCTTGTTCCAAAGAGATTTTTAGTTTGGCGGTTGCTGTGACTACTTAATTTTTAAAACCCTACCTAACTAAACAAAAACAACAAAAGTTTTGAACTAATTATAAACAAGAAAATTCCGAAGAATGTATTTTTGTTATCATTGCTCCAACATATGACCTCTGGCAATGCAGTAATTTAGCCTCGTGTTTTATACCGAGTCTATTGAAATCAAGAGATCTTTCTTATTAATAAAGAATATCAAGCTGCTATGAAGTTTGAAATTTGGTCAAGTAAATCAGATAAAAGTCAGATCTACTGTAAGAGCCAAATATTGACATGCCTACACAATCTGAATTACCTATTAGCTCACAAGTGGCTATTTTTATAAAATAACAAGAGACTTATATTACTCTCTTTTAAATGTAAAGTCCTCATCTCTCTGAGAATCCTGAGACATACTGAGAAGATAAATCTATGGCCAAGGTAGCTGAAATCCAAAACAAACCAAAAAGATAGAGATTTTTTTTCTTGTTTTTTTAAGAACAGATTAAAACTGAGAGCAAGAAAAATTGCAATCTCTTTTTTTCCCCTGAAGCTATGCAGGTCAGTTTTTATATTAAAATACTGTACAATATACTCGGGTTCAAAAACCTTGCATTTTTATTCTAATTTGTTTTCCTTCAGGTTCAGAATTACCAGCAAAGAAAATTGCTCTAATTGCAATGCTTTGCATACAAATAGTGATTATAGCTTAGTAGATTGTTAGGACACGACACTGCACAACTTATTAGATCAAACTGAGTGAAACCTATGCCATAGCAATTTTTAAAATGTAGACAAAGCAAGCTGAGCTCTCTCAGAAAATCTAAATATTTATGACCAAAAAATTATGGGTCTCAACCTGCCAGGCACATTACATGATCCCTGATTCAGAACTTTGAAATAATCATTGGGAAAAGCTGCCACTATATCGGATGTCATTAAAAACCCAATAGCAGCAAAATCAATTTTAATTAGATCCCAAGAAATGAATATGTAGCGACCAAAAGCCTTTCTTCAACATATTAATATAGTTTTTTTCCTTGGTTAGTTTTATGAAATTCATCAAAGGGATGCTGAGTGACTGAAAAGGTGCACATGAAAGCACTGAGATAGTGAATTGCATACAGAGGTATTTCTACATTTCTAGATATTTATTTTTATTCTAATGAATACTCTCATAGAGAATGCAAATATCAGGAGGATGGCACAGCTCTCTAAGGCTGTACATTCAGAATGAAGTATCTCAACCTACTACTTATGACCAAATTATAATTGCCTGTAAGAAAACAAAGTTCGGTACTTCGTGTACTAGGAACTGTCATTTCTTAACAATTACTTAGATTCCAGTTACAGTGGATATATATGGGATTTTACAGATTACAAGTATTATAACAGAAATTACCTGAGTTCTGGCCCATTATTTAAATCCAAGCACCACTTTTCTAAAACTAAATTACAGCATATGTTTCCTAAAGTGCTGATCACAAATATAGCTACTGGCAGAAATTTTAATGGGAATGTTTGGGGTTTTTTTTTCTCTGAAGTTTAAATTTCTGGTTTATAGTT